>JAANSN010004607.1:0-14568 GCA_036850665.1 Dicranocentrus wangi | reverse complement strand
GTTCAATGGAGTGTAGAAAATCTTCGCCTATTTCTAGCATTTGTGGATCTTCTGTAGCTCGGTAAAGATACATGGCAGATTCTATCAACTCCGGTCTCAGGGGATACGACTCCCTTTGGTGACTGGCTTTGCCCTAAAAATAAAAATTCGCAAATATTAATCGTTTGTATTATAGGAAAGGAGTGAGTATGTGATTCTCCATTGATATAGGTAATAGGAAAATTTGATACAGTAGAAATTTGCTTGTGCCAGAATTATACCACTGGTTTAAGAAATTACATATTATTATTTACCTGTAATATATTGTACAGTTCCGGTATTCCACCGTACTGCTTCAATATTCTGTGGTAGTTGGTGATGGACTTCAGTGCAGTTTTGAATTCGCCTATGAGAGAGAGAAGGCCTGGCCAATAAGTTTCCAGGCTTGAAAACGCTGGAGTTGAAACATGACCCTGGTTCATTGTTGCCCAAATATACCATCCACCTTTGCCTAAGTGTTTTTCAATTGCTCTGTAGCTAACTTTGAACATATGCATTAATTCAGGTCTCTGGAATAGTATAGCTCCTTTAACTAAATATTCAAAAAACGAATCAACGCCTGCTCCAATACCGCTATCTACTGCTGTCCATTTCCCAGATGACGTATCTGTAAATTCATTTTAGCGACAATTCTGTAATTCGTAAACTTGTGAAAAATGTCAGCTCAAAAATTAAGTTACAGTTAAAAATTTACCGATATGGTTGCCTACTAGGTCGATTGCAGATCGTTTGGCATACAACGAATGTATAGCGCGCAGAGCAACCTACAAAAATCAGAACTTTTTATGACTCACCAAAACCATAGTCATTCATAAATTATATCTATATACATATAAATCATCGGGCATACTTTTTCATACAACGGATCGCCCGTTAGTCTTGACAGAGCTCCAAATTCAACAATGAAAGTACCAACACCAGCAGTGCAAGTAATTGGAGTTTCAGATGGTGGCACTCCATATCGAAGATTTACAGTTCCGTATGGCATTCCAGTCTTTGTGTCAAAAGCTGGTAGCAGCTTGCGCGCAACCTTTTCTGCCAATCTTAACAAGGGTCCATTACATGGCCAACCTTTTTCTACTTCCATTCCGGCCCTATAGTACACAGTTGACAGTAAAACCGGAAGAGGAAACATATAGTAAATTACGTTAACAATGCAGTTATTTGGTCTGTTCTGTACTGTACAGAATACAGAGTAGCATAAATGATTGATTCACAGATAGATTAACTTACTTATGGCTTAGTAAATGAGCACTTAAAAGACCGCCAATAATTCTGATATTCGTTTCAAAAACAGAAACATTTATATTTAGGTCAAAATGAGCATTATCAATTATGAGTTTCGCCACTCTTCTGAATTCGGAATAATTTCCCATCACAGCCAGAGTATCCAGCGTATCAATAAGTGTGAGGGAATAGCTATAAAAACAATTCCATCCAGTATTATTATCCAAAAATTACTAAAATTTTTAATCTAACTAAAACTAAATCTTCCAAAGTACTATATATTATAACAACGGTATTTAAATACCTCCCCCAAGTGTCCATTCCATCACACGTCAATGGGCGCAATTCGTCATAAGGGTAAGCATGTCTTATATATGAGTCGTATGCGTGGTAAAACATTGACCTCACTTCTTCCCTAAAATGTACACAAGTCACAAAACATTTACCATAAAAACCATTTAATAAATTTAAAAAAATTTGCAAGATTTTAGCGTTTTGCGACAAGGACCTACCTTAATTCTACAAGTCGTTTAGCATCATAGGTCCTCACTGCGGATATTGAATTCAGCTTTGCTGTACCCAGTAGCCACACAAACCCTATGATTAGGGTGGACCACGACTGCTGCATTTTCCGATATCACACAGTCCACCCACACGGTGGTGACACTGACACTAAAATTACTATGCCCCTCCTGGCTACATTAATTAAAGTTCGCCCTTCGTCCCCTCCCTTTTGTAACGCATTAAAGTAAGTAGTTATCTACACCCATGCGCAACTCAAAACAAGGCTTTAAAATGAACACTTTGGAATTATTATAACTAGCTACTACTGTTTTACAACAAAAACAGCATTCTAATTACCGATGGGATTTCATTCAACCTACACCTCATAAAGGGCACCTGGTCGTGTCGTAGTCGTAGAAAATATGTTATAAAACCCTTCAAAAACTGACAATCAGCATTCCTCCTTCTACGAGACGTAAACCATTACAAATTACAATATTTTATTTTTGAAGTAAGTAACAAAAACAAACAATGTACATTTCTTTTGGTTTGTTGGGTACAGCCAAAATGCAAAAGTCAACCCAAAACCCGACACAACAGTTGAGAATAGAAAGAAGCAGCTGTTCAGATTTCAGATCAGCTTCAACTTCTACGTTGCGGTCGGCGGTGGTCGTGTTCTTCTGTCTGTCAAATCTTTCCACCGAAGCGGAACAACAGTGTGTGCGTGCAGTGCTGGGTGCATTGGTTTCTTTCTGTACATCCACATCCACCCACATGCATCATTCGCATCGATTCCTTTCTATATGAAAGGGTGGCGTTCGCCTTTGTTTGCAAGATGCTCTACCTAGCTAATTACCTAATTACTCTCCCCAACAAAGCACATGCACTTTTGCGAAACTCTGGATGAAACTAACCAACGCAACTCGTGAATTTGCTTTCATTCAGTAGTTGTAGTAGTTTAAGCAATCAATCTTCGCGAATACATCATATAGGTATTCATATTACTCTCTCGGTGTTTTGATGCTTGAGTGAGAAAGACATTTTTGGTAAATATTTAAATGTCGAAGACTGTGTGGATGAATGATTCTTACGCATGCAAATGATTGTGGAAATTTGGATAAATTGTGTAATTTGCATTCGAGACTCGAGTATCGAGTCGATGGTGGAAACGTCCACACTGCTGCGCTGGTACAAGTTTGTTTGGTCTCTGCCTGCATGTATCATTATTAAATTATTATGCAAAAATATCGTAATATTTGATGTACTGGCTGTTGTGTTGTTCTTTGCTTGTAGTGGGTCCTTTTTGCCACCCGCGGCGACCCGTGTCCCGTGTCACTGGTCATAACCCACACACAATCATAAAAGCCAACAAGTTAGAGAGCGCCATGGATGGAGGTGGTGTATCAGTAGAAAAGAAAGACTCCAGGCAGAGACTACAATAAAGGTTTGATGGGACGCTAACGTCAAATGGTTATCTTGTAGTTTCCTAGTGCGTGGATTTGATACGACGACACGACACTGATAAACCTGCGCCACATATGTGTTGCGTACACGTGTCACGTATATAATTTATAACTACTGACTATTAAACTACATAGTTTTTCAGTTGTTTGTAATTTGTTAACGTGCTGTAAAAGTGTGCTTGAAAAACAGCAAAAAATCTTCCAGATAGATAGTTTTAACGGAGTTGAAAAAGAGTGCATCGGAAGGGAAGTCGGAAATGGAGCAGAATAATGAGGAACAAGTCCCTTTGGCATTGGCATGTGAAAGCAGTGGGCGTCGGAGTCGTCGCATCCTTGCTAACAATGTCCGCAATGATGCCCTTTCGATGCGGTCTACTAATAACCATGTACGCCAACACGAGGCAAATTCTCAAACCGGCATGGGACGCCAAAGAGTTCGAGCAACCCGGAGTAGTAGGATGAATAAAAGCCAGAAGGGCTCACCAGTATCGAAATCTCAGGCATCCCGGAGGATCCCTGAAGAAAGCTCTGCATTTACAATGCTGCGTTGTAGCCAAAGGATTGCAGATTGGGATTATTATTTGAGGAGCGGCCTGAAAGCGGCGGAGGCAGTTTGCCCGGTGGACTTTTTTCAAAATGTATGGGTAAACACTTATAGCGTCTGGCTGGCTTGACAGACGGGAAACTTTAAAGAACATTTATAAATGTTTGTTTAGTATACAATTTTTTACATTGCTATTAATTTACTGTTTGAGAAGGCACCCTTGGCGTCTATTTGGCCAAAATTTGCAGTGGTCGGAAGTAGAATTGAAGTACCTCATCCACAAAGTGTTGGGAAGCTACCAGTTTATTGTACTGGGACCATTATAGCTTTTGCGGGTAAGCAATTAATTAATAATAATAATAAACATTATTTCTTAGCTCATTTTAAGGACTCGTTTTCACTTCACGTTTGTATCATTAAATGACGGTGTTCATAAGTACAGACAATGGCTGACTGATTTTGAATATTGCAGGGTACAAAGCTCTGATTAAATTTGATATGATTGATAATGAGCAGCCGAGTATGCTTGCTTGGATTTCGTATTGTGGACCAATTCCGAGACCTATGGGTTTTGCAAAGCTTGAGGGGTGTTTACTGCTACCGGTTCTTCACAGGCCAATCTGGCCATCAGGTAAGTTGTCCTGAATTTTCAGTGATGGGTTGGGATATTGACAAGATTTACGTTCAACGTTCGTCATATGCCATATTAAGGTCGTTCTTCGATTGTGTCCGCAGAACAAGACGAAGATTTATTTCAAGCGTTTCGTGACATGATTCTTCGTAATAAGCCTACACTGGTCGTGGATTCAAATCCACCTTTGCAAACTATTTCCATGCAGCATGAACGAATAGTAGAAAGAGAATTAGAAGCTAAGCAAGGGTAATTTTCCATTGATGTATCAAGGAACTTGGTTTTAGTTACACCATTCATAAACTATTGTGTTAATGATTTGATTACATTACATGTAGACGGTTCAAATTACATAATCTGATAGAGGTAATGGATAAGGAAGAACCTGCGAGGAATCGCCTGGCGTGTGTTCGGTGTATTGTGGGAGATAGAATCATGATACGCTACATAGATGCAGAAAAGGAAGATCAAGGTAAATGGCAAGACTGTCTTGTTTCATTATAATAATGCACGCGCAATAGTGTCCTTTGTAATACTAATTCTTAATTATTATTAATCCTGTTAGGTTTTTGCTTTAATATGAAATCGGAGCTAGTACATGAATTAGGTTGGAGCCATTGTGTGGGACAAACTCTAAAAAATTATTCCAGTCAAATTACATTACCAAAATTTCCAAAGTCAAAATTACCCAAGTATCCTGAAGGTTTAAAGATACAACCCAAAATGGTATTTGAACTTCGACATCCCTTTCATCCTAGCAAAATTGTTTCTGGCTCTGTTAAAAAGCCACTCAATCATGGCTACTTTGTTGCAAATATCGAAACGGATTTGGAGGGTGATCCGACCGAATTTGTCTTTCACGTAACGTCTGACTACATTTTACCTTGTGGATTTTGCAAGAGATATAACATACAGTTGGTCGTGCCTCATCGATATGAGGAAGTTGGCTTTTCATGGGAAAGCTATAACAAGAGGAACCACACGAGTCCGCTTGACTTAAGTTCATTACCCCAGGTAGGTAGGAAATAAAGTGGTTTATTATATGCTAAGGGTTTCTAAAACTTTTCAATTTCACGTCCTGTGTGACGGTGGAACTACCAATTAAGTCTACCCACGGTAATTTTATGATTTCTTGTGTTTAGAAACCCACTCATCGGTTTGTAAAAGGATGTAAATTTGAAGCTGTCGACATATGCCAACCATCATACTTTGGTCCAGCTACCGTACTCGACATTGCCGATCATCTTCTGCTTATGCACTTTGATGGCTGGTCACGTAATGAAGAAAAATGCTATCAATGGATATCTGCCTTTTCTTCAGATATTTACCCGGCAGGATGGGCTGAAATGGTTGGGCATAATATAGAGAGTCATGCTGTACTCCCAATTCCCGAAGATTCGTATTATATCGTATCGGAAACCGAAGGCAGTGTTATGAATTCAGAATCTCAAAGTTTAGGTAATGAACCTGCAGATTCGGCTGGGGATAAGTCAAATACCAATGCAGCTGAAGCAGAAGGAGAAACCTCGGTTGCGATTGACGAAACTAAGGTCATTCAAGCTACCACTGCAGAAGCTGTAAGCAATACGATCCCAAAAGTTTTATGGTGTAAAGGACTACGTGACGAGACCAAGATTGTGACCTCAATGAACGAAGAAAAGTGAAAACTAGAACAAAGCAGCAGTTTTTAATGCTTTCATGCTCCACGGGCATGCTAAATTGTCTGCCTGCTACACTTAATAATAGGCAAGGTGAACCTCCTGATGTAGACAAAATTTTTTTGACATTTATGTCATCAATGCAGTGCTTTGTTTTATACATATCTATATTTGATGTCAATTTTATCACAGAACTGTAACATTATTTCAGTCTTGGTCAGAGTGAGTTTACACCTTTATATACTAACAGTAACGGTTTGTATCTTATAATATAGCGATAATAAACAATTCTATTCTGAAATAATCGGAGTAAACGTGCATGTTCCAATTTTACAACACCAACATGCGAAACACAGTCACAATCTCACAATTGCCGTAGTCTAGTTTTTATTCCAGTCGTGTGGTGTAGCATCAAACTTATTATTTCAATTATAATTGGATCATCTCTAACTTCAATGGCAAATATTGCGTTGAGATGCACTAATTGTTGAGCCAGCCCATTCATTCCCTAAAAAACGAAAGAAGTTTTATTAAGGGGACAATTACACACAATCGACGCTCAATTTGAGCCGTGTAAACTATTTTTAAATAATTTGTAATGTTTCTTCATAACATGTACCTCTGCAATCCGTTGCTTTCCTTCACTAGTTTTGCCACTTTTAATCCTTTTCATTTCACTTGGGGTAAATCCAATAATTCCGTTCAAAATCTCCGCACTAATATAACAGTTTAAAAATCCTGTTCCATCATTAATACAGACACACAACGTCCAGTGACCGTTTTCCACCCGAATATTTGAAACAACAGTGCTTATACAAGCTTTCACATGAACAACTTTTCTCAACTGCGTTAAATCTTGCAGTTTCTCTTGAACTTGTTGGAGAAAAATGTATGGATGCTCGGAAACCTTCACTGGATACGGTTTAATGGGGTTAGTCGGTTGGGTCAAAGCACGAACAGTAGCACTACTCAATTTGTTAGAAAAATTTTCTTCTGATTCTGACACAGTGGATAGCAAAGCAGCTTCATCAATTTCCATAAAAATGTCGTCATCGCCAAAAGGACTATTACTGGCAGGGAACTGATCTTCGGCCTCGGCAACCGGAAAATCACCCATTATATCATTTCTAGTATTAGCCAGAGCAGTTGCTTGATTCTGTGACGTACTCCTGCTCCTGTTGGCTACTGACGTCACTCTCGTTGTTGGTTGAGATTGTGTAACGTTCCTTGTAATATTCCTAATGTTAAAGTTAAACAAATGTGTAAGTAAGCAAGCTTTTGAAGAAAGTGATTGTTGATTGAGACTGACATGTCCAAAAAATTGAAAAAATAAATAAAAAATTACACAGAATCAAACTTACAAGGTTGTTGTCAATATGCTCTCCATATTGTTTGAACTAAGCAGGTCTTCCACTTCTCCACCAATCACCCTAAGATTGTTTGGTTTCAAGTGAATTACTCCCCTTCTACAGTCGACAGGTCCAACAATGATTACCTATTGATTTGCAAAAATGACTTTCTCGTAATTGCTAAAGTTTACAACAGCAGACTCCGCTCCATGTTTCTATTAATTTTGTATACCTTGGCACCTGGTTTCATATCCAAAGATAATGCTGGAATTGGTTGCATTTCTAAACCAAATATTTGTTGGCTTCCGTCCGTCATATTCAGATATAAACACCGTTTAGATGTAGGCTGCCAAGTTTGCGTAAATTCAGTACTGTCAGTTGCTGCAACGGAAGAATTTTCATTTTCAAGTTTCTTCAGCTTTGTCCACTGGCTATACGAAGATTCTCCAATGTCCCGGATCGAATTAACCTAGTTTCCAATTATGTCTGAATTAAAGATTCGGCAAGTCATTTTTCTCTTCATGGGATGTCATTTTAAATTGTAAAAACCTGGAATCCGTTACAAGACGACTTACCTGTAACCCATATTTCCCATTTAATTTTACTAATCGCTGAGCTGTCAAATTAACGGGCAAGCAGGAGCTCTCCATCTCCTGCAAATTTGCATCTTTCCATTGGTCGCACAGCTCTTTCTTGAGTACCTCCGTGCTACCCTACACAAACAAAAGCCAAAAACAATTATTACATAAACACAAATCGGATCCTGATATCAATTTCTAAATAATCTTAATTATCGTAAGCTGATTAAAGTTGTAAAAAATTTTACCGATGGATAGTTTTCTTTAATCCACTCCACACACGCCAGTAGCCACTCATCGGTATATGTAAAGCACGCCTCCTCCATGTACTTCTTCAGCTGTCTAATTACTGATTCGTTTATCGCCATTTTGAATTAGCGTGGTCACTGATCTTCTGAATCTGATCATTCACTCCGCTCTACGTTGTTGTAGGTAGTGCTTATCGACCACTGACAACTGATACTGATAAACGTGATATCACTGATGACAGTGACACGAATGGCGAAATAGGTGATAGGTGATAGGAGTCACGTCACAAGTTTTACAAAAAAGTACTACTCCACTTCTGACTTCACCTCTCTCATCCTCACTCCTCACAGTCCTCACCCTTATTCCACACCACGTGCGCACCCTCAAAGTTTTGAACGCCAGCTGATCTTTAACAGACGTTAACGTTACTACTGATGATGAAACTGGGCTTAATTAGCGGCTACTTCTTCGTCATACCCATCAGTTGTTAGTTGTTATTATTATAAGTTAACGAGGTATTCACATTCACTACCTTCTCCTTTACTCTTTCGCCGATTGAGTTTTTAAGATTCTTTAACACAGGGATGTCATTCATATGAGTAGTAATTAAACTAAAGATGATGTTTCACATTTTTATTTACAATTACCACAAATCGTTGTTATCAATCAAATCAATATCAATGTTATCATATCATATCATCAAAACATCATCATCACATTTCACATTATTGTTAAATATCAAATACCACATAGTACTTATGTGAATTGCATTGCAGTAGTGAAGTATCGGATCAACATTGTATGAAACTGGCGCCCTTGCCCTCTTCTCCACATATCCGCTCAGAAATCTCCGCACACTCTCGCCCCTCTGCACAGGCTGCGAGAAACCGGTCCACCTTACTGCAACTCACGGCCATCCACTCAGACCCATCCTCGTCCAGACTCTTTACATCCATTGGATGCTCCCAAAGGGTCCCCTCAACACACCTGACGTTCCTTCCCTACCATTCCCCCCATCCATCATATCATCCATGCATCCCCTTGAAAAATTCAAAACCAACCTCAACTAACATTAAACAAATAAAACAAATTTTGTGGAAAACTAAAAACGGAACGTTTTCTCCGGTTTTCTTTCCCTATCTCCCCAAAATGGGAAACGCAACTCATGGACGACTCCTACCCCACCACATGCAGCATGCATGCTCCTCACAGCTCAGTGTTGATTCCGCCGAGGAGGAATGTGTGCAGCAGCAGAAAGAAGCAGCAGAAAAGCATGGGATTTTTTTAGGAGGCAAGGGAAGCACGCCGCCGACCTGTAAACATTGCAGTGGAGCTGAGAAGCTGAAGGCATTTTCGTTATGGATGAACCTGCACAAGTAATACAAGACAAGATATAGGAAATCGTAGTCACCACCTCCACCTCCAAATGTCCCATTTTTTTCAGCGTGTAGCTCTGCTCTCTGCACCACCACCTCCACCATACGCATACTGTCGCATACCATGCACCACCAAGAAGGATAAAGAAAGAACGTATTAGAAAAGCACGTTTTTCTGAATGGGAATGAATGTGGAGTTTTTCCAGAACGAAGAGCGAGATTGAGATTGAGTGTGGTCGCCGTGTGCTCTGCTCTCCCATTCTGTGCTGCATTGGGGAACTAAAAGCACGTAATAATTCGCGTTCTGGGTCGCTCGGTTGGATGTATCATCGTAATAGAAAATGTGAACAAGTCTTTTCTTTGAAAGTTTTTAGAGGTTTATTAATAATTCTGAACAGTTTTAAACGTAGACCTTCTTGGACTGATTTGTCACTCATTGATTGTTAACGGGCTAACAAGTGTTTTGTAGACTGACATCAGGCTAAACAGCGTTTATTTGGGTGAAATTTAAGGGAAGGTAGATTGAAGGAGTAATCATATTAATATATATATATATAATAGAAAATGGCGTCTAGTGAAACAGATCAGGGGGTGGCTGCGCTAGTTTATGACTATCTGAAGAAGACAGCAGGTAACCTCGCAGAGCCGTTTAAGACGAAGGTTAACCCGGTAAGTGAGCTCTTTCTATTTTAGTTAGAAGGATAAGGATGCTGTGGCTACAATAGTTGATAGTAGTAGAAATCCACTAAAAATCATTAAAATTGAGAATGGAAGAATTCATATGGTATGTTTGGATTACTTTACAGCCAGCACTTTCACAAGGGTCACCATCCCTGCAAGAAGTTGTCTCGCATTTCCAGACGTAAGTAATGTGCATGGCTAGAGATTCTTTCGAAAATGCGATGAAACTGTAAATTGTAGACATTCAGCTAACTCTCTTTACCTTAATTTACAATTTACAGGTCTGCCCCAGCGAAACGCCGGATTTCTCTAACACCGACGCAGCCTTCTAAGAAGGCAAAGCCAAGTAAATCCTCCTCCGAAGATAGTGACGATTCATCTGAAGAAGATGTAAAGACGAAAGGTAAATTAGTAAATGGAGCTGTGAAGAAAGCTGTAAATGGCGTTCCAGCTAAGCCGGTACAAGCTGCAAAGAAACCTGTGGCTAAAAAGGATTCGTCTAGCAGTAGCGAATCCGACTCTGAGGATGAAAAGAAGAAGCCACCACCACCAAAGCCAGTAGTTGCAAAGAAGAAGGAATCTTCATCTGACGACAGTAGCGAATCTGAAGAAGAAAAGAAGCCCAAAAAGGCAGTAACCCCAGCTAAACCAGCTGCAGCCGCTGTTCCGGCGAAAAAGCCTGCAAATAAGCCGAAGGAATCATCCTCCGAAGATAGTGACGATTCATCTGATGAAGATGTAAAGACAAAAGGCAAAGCAGCGAATGTAGTTGCGAAGAAAGCTGTAAATGTCGTTCCAGCTAAGCCGGTACAAGCTGCAAAGAAACCTGTGGCTAAAAAGGATTCGTCTAGTAGTAGCGAATCCGACTCTGAGGATGAAAAGAAGAAGCCACCACCAAAGCCAGTAGTTGCAAAGAAGAAGGAATCTTCATCTGACGACAGTAGCGAATCTGAAGAAGAAAAGAAGCCCAAAAAGGCAGTAACGCCAGCTAAACCAGCTGCAGTCACTGCTCCGGCGAAAAAGCCTGCAAATAAGCCGCAGAAATCATCCTCCGAAGATAGTGATGATTCATCTGATGACAGCGATGAAGATGTAAAGGCAAAAGGCAAAGCGGTTGCAAAGAAAGCTGTAAATGGCGTCCCAGCTAAGGCGGCACAACCTGCAAAGAAACCTGCGGCTAAAAAGGATTCTTCTAGCAGTAGCGAATCCGACTCTGAGGATGAAAAGAAGCCACCACCAAAGCCAGCAGTTGCAAAGAAGACGGAATCTTCATCTGAAGAGTCTGAGGACGAACAACCAATCATTAAGAAGCCTAAAACAGACGTAGATACTCCACCACAGAACGCTGGATTTTTCAACAATGAAAAGTGGTCTTCCAACAAGCAAGACGTAAGTAATATTTTCATTTTTTTCTCCCTGTCACCTGTTACAGTATTAACCAACAGCCCACTCTAACAGTTTAACTTTTGCAAAAAAAAAACAATTTACATACGTGAATTTGAGAATCAAGCGTTTAGTATAATTTTTTATGGATTATGATGATGGTATAGTCGCAAAATGCTAAAGCCCAAATAGCGCAGGACCGAAAGTCTAAATCACCTTTCAGGAGAGTTAAGGCAGAAGAGGTAGATGTTGATGAGCGTTTGGCTGATAATTCTTTTGACGCAAAGGTAAAGTAGAAGTAAATTGTCTGACAAAGTGACAAATGTCGAAACTTACAATTGCAAGAAGGTAGTTAAAAGTTATAATATAGTAGTAGGAGTAGGTCATGTTATACAACGATCCTGCAATCTTTGTAGTTTCGTCAGACACTTGCGAAAGTGGACTTGTAAAGCTTCAACCAATTGCTCTTTTGTCTCGTTGGCCAAGTTAATGTATTTATAGTTTTATTAGGAGTAAAGCAAAAGTCCAGTTTATACGTATAAGCACTCTAATATGTACCTAAAAATTACTGACTGAAACTATCATTGATTGCAGGATGGTGAAAATAGAGGTTTTGGGGGTGGTCGTGGAGGAAGAGGACGGGGCGGTAGAGGTGGAGGTGACCGTGGTGGCAGAGGGGGCCGGGGAGGCTTTGGAGGAGGACGCAATAGTGACGGAGGAAATGTCTGCTTCAAGTGCAATGAGCCTGGCCACTTTTCACGTGAATGTCCACAAGGAGGGGGCGGAGGAGGAGGAGGAAACATGGAATGCTATAAGTGCAAGCAAACTGGACACATATCTCGTGATTGTCCTGAAGGTGGCGGAAATAATTGTTTTAAATGTAACAAACCTGGCCATATTTCCCGTGAGTGTCCCGAAGGTGGTGGCGGTGGTAATTGCTATAACTGTAATAAGCCGGGCCATATGTCCCGTGATTGTCCAGAAGGTGGTAGCCGAGGGGGAGGGCGGGGTGGGTTTGGGAGAGGTGGTAGAGGAGGTGGTCGTGGTCGTGGTGGAGCACCCAATCGCAATAGCGGAAGCTTCAGTGCAGATGCACCAGCCCAAAATAAAAAGATTTCATTTGACTAAAGAGGGTTTTATAGTTAAATTGTAAGTATATCCGGATAAATCCTCAGTTCATTTGTCATTTTGTCAGACTTCATATATATTTCATTTATTAATTTTTTAATTAGTAGTATAGTATCGTAAAGATATTAAATAAATATTTTAGAGAGGAGCACGGGGATCCTGGGGTGAGCGAGCGAATCAGGACCTGAAATTCACTAAAGGCAAAAGTTTTAGACACGAAAAAACCAAGAAAAAACGTGGTTCGTACCGAGGAGGAATGATTAGTACAGAAATAAATTCTATAAAATTTGATTGAGGTTGAGACGGATACCATCGGAATGTCTACTATACTTTTTTATTTTTATCTACAATGTAAAACTATCGTGAAAGAAATGTCTGTGTGAAATATTCAGTATCTTTAGTTTGATTGTTAGTCCATTGTTTGAATCTTGCGTGTTATAAGGTTTTATTTTCTATTATCTGCAATATACGTACCTATGTAGTTTGTGTGGATGGAGTATGGAAGTACCAATGTTGTCGCATTTAACCTATGTTATATGTATGCAAGGACCTTTGTGCATACTTGATCTTTAAATCTTATCCCCAGATTAGATTATAAAGCAGTGTTAGTTTAATTTTATTGATTTTTGAGAAAATATATGAGGATGATAAAATACGTAAATAAAATGAGAAAGTTCGAAGTATATTAACAGCGTTTCCTTCTTATTCATATGTTTCAGACTACATGAAACTTGGCGAATGTCATGTGGTGCAATCACGTTTGGAAAGAAATGTAAAATCATGTTCAACGACGAAACTTTTATTATGAATTCATAAATTCACTAAAAATACTCAAGGCACACATTCTTTCTATTCATATAAATCTTTTACTCGTAATCTTACTTTACTAAACTTTATTATAGTAAACACTATTCAATATTTCTGTTCCTAGATATGTAAAAATCTGCATTTATTTGAATATTTAGAAGTACATGTTACATAAATAACGAAGGTACACAGTTCACGAGAATAAATTATGACTGACATTCGATGCAAACAATGAAGTTGGTAATTACAAGATTTAACAAATTACGGGCCGTCCTTTACCCTGTTTCGACTAATTAAGCATAAAATGAGAATTGCACTAATTGTGGCAATTGCCACTACAGATGCGATTGCCTATGAGTGAACGTTCTACCCAAAATCGGGATGTTCCAGCTGTTAAACTCAGCCGTGCTGGAAGTCTTGGCCGTGTGGGACATCCCTAAAATATTAAAATTTACATTCTTGTAAAAATATGCATGTCATCATCTGCCATAATAATGTCATCATACACTTTTCGTTACCTTTTGAGTTTCTTCAAAACTGTATTTGAGGAATATATCTTGCAAATCTCCGTTGTCTAAAATCTGCAGGGCCTTCTCTTGGCTTATCATATTTTCATTCTCCAAAAGTTGGAAACATACCCTACACAAACAATTCAAACAAATAGAACGTAGTTATGTATGTAGTTACCTACATACGTTATGCTACCACATAATTTCAAAAACTTACTTTGTTCTTCCATCAAAGGAGTTGGTCTGGTCAAATGTAAGAATATGGAAATGCCCTCTTTTAATCCCTGTTTTTTCTTCAGGTGAATTCAAGAATGCGTCCACTTCATCCATCCATTTTTGCAGCTTTGGAAATTCTACCATATCTGCACTCAGCAAATGCTCATTGGGTTCAATGAAAACCTTTAGGTTTTTCTTCATTGTTCCGGCTTCGTCGATCATTTGA
>JAANSN010004606.1:0-14570 GCA_036850665.1 Dicranocentrus wangi | reverse complement strand
GGTGGTACATAAGAGCGTCACATATATTTATATCTTCTTGCTGCATACATATAAGCGTTCAAAATGAAATTGGAACGTCAGATAAGTCGTCACAAAAGTATGTACATATACTTGACCATAGTCATATTATCCTTTTCATCAATTTTCTGATTAAATACCACTGCATGCCATAATACTCCATGCAATGAATAATTGAGCGACCAACAAGAATATACAACAGCACGCGAGTAAATTGAAGAAAGAAATTCAGCGAGGCGTGATAGGATGCAATATCGGACGCTATATTATCATAACATGACATCGTATTGCATTGTCGCGTCCTTCACATTTCCGAAACGGACATTTATCCAAAGGATCACGCTGGGCATGTAATAGCAGGAATAAACTTCAGTTCTGAATGGTTTAGTAAGGAATGGAATTGAGTATAATTACAATTTATGTTTATTTATGTTGCTCTGGTTGAATGAATCAATACACTCGACATAAGTTGACAAACTTGGATTAATGCTAAGATGCAAATAAAAAATGTGGAGCAAGCCGCATGTTTTTGCAGCTATACTTGGTCAATAATAGAGAAAGCCTCTCCTCAAATGAGTCGCCTCATCGTCGCCGTAACGTAACCTTTACTCAATGCGGTACTCATGTATGTGGTATGGAGGTTTAAAGTATGTAGCCGTACTCTGGGATGAAGCAAGGCTACATCTGCGACGCCGAGTCGGACGGAAAATGACATTTTCCGTGTTACCACGGCTAGCTGAAGCAATGTCCTCTGAGGAACGGGAAAATACTTTCCAAAACCACTTGTGCTTGCTGTTGGCAGGCTGCCTGCTGAATACAAATATTTTTTGGTTTTGGTCCAAACCTGGTTCCTCCAAGTACCTGCTCCGGTATTTACAGCAGAGTCGGATGCTGCAGTAGTACAGAATTTCCAGAAGAGAGAGCATGCTGAATCCCATGCACAATCCTGTAATCATAATCAATCCCAGTTTTAGGGAATCATTGTCGCAGTTGTACCAGTCTCCAAAAATTAATTATAAATATATTATATATATATAAAAATTATAAATAGTATATGGTCCTTGGGGGTGCCGTGACGGCCATACCAAGCAATCCTCCTGTATTTGCTGCAGTAGTACAACAAGAAGATGCATAGTGAACATTTATGTTTCTAAAAAATCTTTATGCCTCATTGCTATTACGTCATACTCAGCTTACATATCAAGTCAACCATCGTGTACACCTCCTTCCTCAACCGGGGGTAGGTGGAGTCGTCCCCAACGTACACATGCACAATGGAAATATTCCCAGGATCAGCTTTTGCACTGAAACGGAGAATGTTAGAGAATAATCTATCATCCAAGCAAAGTAATGTTTAATCGCCCATAAAAGGACCGTAAAAAACTTACTATTCTGGATACCAATAAAATAACCATTCCACGTAATCTTTTCGAGTGTTCAACCAGGTGGTTTCCGAATTATACTCAATGTCATTGCACGTCGGCAGGCAGTCTTCGCAATCTCTGGATAGTCCGGCTTGGATAAGGCTTTCTTAACACAAAGAAGAATGGGTAGACCATTAATGCACAAACAAAATGGACCTATTAACTGTTTGCAATTTACAAAATCTTATTAATCAAGTACTTTGAGCATCATCCGCACAGGAGATATTTTCCGTCGTGCAAAGGGTATCGTTGTAGCCCCCTGATAAGCAGCAATAAATTGGCGCACATTTAATCATTGTTATTAATTAGGCATGGTATACCTACTTGTCAACTGAATTGTATTTCTTTATCCCGTGGAGGTTAATAACAACTATGTAATTCATCTTACGAGGCATAAAAAAGCGAACACAGCCACACAATTCCAGTGTCTTCTTTGCAATGCATTCATTGAAACAGTTTGAGATTGTGTATTTGGAGTAGTGGGGCAACTCCTTCTCTCCATCGAACAAGCAATTCCTCTTCTCCTATCATCGTCAACATAAACTATTATGATGAAACTGTTTTTGAAGCTTTCAATTCAACCATGAAACCATAACCAGAGTGTGGATAGGAATGACTGAATCCACTTGCCAATTTATAGTTTTGAACTGCAGGGTCCGACTTTGTTATTTCCGGGTGTACATTTATAAAAACTTCGGACCCAGTCCCGATCAGCATGCCGTTATCCTTCATGCGTGGAAAATCAAGTGCCCCGTTTATTCCAATCTGGAAGAAGGTATACAATCCATGATCATCTAACAAATAATCTGAGTTTATCGATTTCATTAAATGTAAATATAAAAGTAGCAGCTTCATGTTTGTAGTTTTTAATACTGCAAATCCCTGAGAATCCGTATTGGGACAGGAGTAGTCATGCAGAGCTGGGTCCAACAGTAAGGTCAATCCTCCAGATAATCCGGGATACTTCTGCCGCCTGGGAACCTTATGATTGTGATTTTTGTGTGAATGTTCGGAAAGCAAATTGTCTGCGGACAAATTTGCTTTATTCCAGTCATTTACCCTGTCTTCAGAATCCCGACTGTCATTTCTGCACACGACGACAATGTGAAAGCCCATACTCAATCAGCTCACAGGCTCATGATGTCATTTTATGAATTTTATCCGGAGAGGATAATAAACTGCATACGTACATGAACTTGAGCAGCAAGGAAGCTGGAATGGAGTTGAAACTGCAGCAGTGACCGTAATCAGTTTCCACCTCCTGAAATAATTGACTGCAATTTTGGAATTTGTCAGCCCACATGCAAAATAGTATCATCTCGTCACATCTATGCGAGCCCTGATGTGAAACCACATTTTTTACGTTTTAATACGTATGCATTGGTACAGGTTATGAATGATTGATTACCTGGGTTGTTTGAAGAATTGCCTAACAAAAGAAACTTTATGCCGTAATTCTTGCATGTTTGTTAACTTACGTCTCGGAGAGTCTTTGTGTGACTGGAATACTTTTCGAACTCTTTCCTGCTGTCCCGGATTAGTGCTTCGACCTCTTTCATGGATGCACTCCAGTCACGACCAGTTTCGCTTACCAATCGTTCGGAAAATGTGCTAGTTGAGCATATTTGTATCATGTCGGCTAGCGTAGCTAGCGTTTTCAAATGTTCAGGGTCGCTGGTCGAAAGCCCGATCAACCGATTTAGCAAAACCTGACTGAAAAAAATATTTTAGCCTGTATGATCGACCTACCGAAATCAAACTATATGCACGTTTTTACTAGGAACATTTACCCTATAAAATCACTCCATTTTGACATCCTAATCTTGTTGATGTTACCTGAAACATTTAAAGGTGCGTTAAAATGTTTTGATCGCTACCGTGGTCCGGCTCTAGTTTTCGTAATGTAATCTTACAAATTGTGACAGCAGGAAACGGGACTTCACTTAGACTCATTTCCTGCGCGTCAAACACGGTCATGATTGGTGAGTCCAAGTACTTGATCCACAAGTTGGAGATGAGCACACTCGCTGCTATCACGGCTACGGTGAAAGTCGTCAGCCAAAACATCCTGTGCAACCATATATCGACCAAAGAGTAGAAAATAAAATAAATATTTCTTTCAAAACGTTTTTAAATATTGTAGATGCCTTTCAAGCATGTGCCGCTTCCGTTGTCCAATATACTGTAGTCCGTGGAGGGATGTGTCCAAACAGAACTCCACAGGAGCTGACTTCTCCGGGGGCTCGTAAAACTCCCAAGAGCGAGTCATGGTGCTATAAGTTAACCGCACTTCAAGTTGCTTTGCATAAGCAATCAGGCCAGGATTTGATTCAAATGTAAACGGGAACGTTCCAGGTGTGCAAAACCAACTACGTAGTTGAAATACCGGATAATATAAAAGACAAGACGCTTGTCTCCGTGATATTTTTTGGTGTGCTATAATTTGCAGCATGCTATTTCTGTGTTGTTTTTATGCTGAGGAAAATCAATTTATGTGACATGCCGCAACAAAGCCCAATTGTACGATTAGATAATTACAGGGCTCAGGTCCAGATCCTCCCATTTCTTATTGAAAAGGAGGAGGTTGGTGGCGTGTTAATCGCGTAGTGGGTTACAAAGAGAGAGACAGCATAAAATGCCAAAACCAATACGGTATTTCGTCAGAGAGGTGTGTAGGTGACATGATTGTAATGTTTTATTAAATGTTTATAAAAAAAATGATTGACTTGATGCCTGTCGAAATACTTAACTCGTTTTATTTACCTACAAGCCTACAATTGATGCTGAATGCGTCTCTCGGTAGACATACCGAGAAAACATTTTCTTTGATATTTAAATTTAGTAATAAAAAACTACACATTAAAACAGAGTAAGTCCTGATAATACTATATGATGGAGATTCATATTAATTAATACAGGTATCATAATGGAGGACTGGGATCACCAAATGCTTCTCAGTTCCTTCGTCTCTCCATTCGCCACTTGACCAGTCCCGTTCAGAACTTTGTTCATATTTCCGTCAGAGATTAGCATTATCGGATTGTCCACTGGTTCCATTTCAGGTTTCTGAGCAGGCGGATCCGTTCCATCCGAGTCCAGCTGGTAATAATATTAATAATGACAATAAAAATTACGATTATTTAGTTTCAGTTCCACCCTCCGGAAATTGAGAAAAATGAGTTTGATAGTGTATCGTAGTTTTGAAGTTTTGGCTTACCGCAGCAAGCTCATGGGGTTTAAAAACCCTCCCCATAATAAACATTCGGAATGGAACTAGTAGTAGGAGGACAAAAGGTACTGCAAGGGCCCCCGGGGAAGACTTGATACCCCAGAGGAGCGCCAGACTGCAGATCTGAATGAGCGTAAATAAATGCATTTTGCTTGTCCGCACTCTCCTCACGTACGGAACCTGTGGGTGATTGGACACCGTCTTGAAGAGGAGGGCTACTCTGTCAAAAAACTGAACCCCCCGCATCGACGATATTCCCATGTACAAAAACACTCCGAACAACACCGCCATTGGAATCAGCACAAGGGCCGGGGACATCAGAACTGAGATGCCAACCAGCATTGAAACAACGAAATTGGACACTCTTTGCTCTACAATCAAGAAATAACAGTGTCAAGAAATGTGGTGCTTATTAATTAATTACGACATTTGACATACTTGGAATGGAATTTAATCTTAAATATGACGACAAACCTTTCACTCCCAAAACTTGAGGCTTCTCCCCAGGGGGGTTATTTGTAGAGTATACCACCAACGAGGTGGCATGTGCCACTGCGCGCACAGTAGCTGCACACACCCAGCAGCCTCCGATGGCTCCAGTCATGGCATTAATTGCACTAACTAAAAATACATCAAGATGAAACCCTCCGCCCTTTACGAGTTTATTCTCCTTCTTGGCAATCAGTCGTCCACAAATACTCGTCTCCATAAACATCAAACTGTATGAAAACAACATAAGAAGCATTCACACGTTATTAAAATTATTTGATTTATTTCATGGTTGAATAGAAAAAAAAGATTGTGGTTGTCGGTGGAACTCCTTACATAAACACAAGGAAGGCAGGCACTATTGCGACAAAGATCATTTGAGGTGGAACACCGGTAATATCTACAATCCACGAGTCCCTTCCTTTCGTGTTCGACAGACCCTGGGGGACATTGAGTTTCTCAGTCTCCGTATGATTCACCAGCAGTCTGTCCACTCCAACCATGATTATTATCGCAATTGGGACAGCAAAATTCCCTAAGAATTTCCGGAGCTATTAAATAAAAATTATTTCATGGTTATTTTTTAAAAAACATTCTTTTATTACTTACTAATTGAAATAAATATATATCTACAATATAAAGAGACTTACTCCAAGTGTGAAATAATCACTGTCCCGAACCCCTCTGCACACGTACGCAATTGTAAACGTGCCAAGGCAAAGGATTGATGTCAGGAGGGCGGTATTTGGGAAAGGCTCATTTCGTCCTTTGACCACTCTGCAATTCCAAATAATTTGTTAATATGTACTCCAATTCCAAATTGGTAGATGTATAATGATGATGAGTAAGATTGAGCGAGCGCACAAATGAAAGTTTTATCGTCGATGAAACAATTTTAACATACTCTGTTTGGTTGCAACTTCCGTAAGTCATTTGGAGGGGATGTTCCTCGTAAACCAGTACCAATTGGTTGACAGCGTCGTAAATGAACAATAGGGAAATTAGTGCGGAATAGATTTCTTGGACAAATCGGGTAAAGTAGCGGGCGAGAATGCTCCCTTCCAGAGCAACCACCAAGGTCCCTATAACTGCAACCCAGACACCAACCCAAACCCGAAACCCAAGAAAGTCTACTCCCTGGCTTTTGCAAAACTACAAGTTTTAATTAAAAATACCACAAAAATATATTAGTTTGGCTTATCAAGCAGTGGATTTGGTGATATTTGGTCTAATGCTTTAAATGGCATTTCTCTCACCGTGTAAAGGCTCGAATCGAACAGTAAAAGCGGACCCGTCGTTCCAACAATAATTAGCGGTTGACCGGAGAATAAGGAAAATGCCATTCCCGCACCTGCCGATGCCATAAGCGTTTCCGAAATCCCGATATGTTTCTCTGTTTTCTCGCCTACAAAACGTATTCAAAGAAACCCATTCTCATTTCTACTCATTTTTCCTAAAGTTGCTTAATTGCTATGCACTATTTGAATAATTAATGTTCTGACGGCTTACTTAATATCCCTCCAAACGCTATTGCGCCGGATACGCAGGCAAAGTAGATGAAAATAATGCTGGCCAAAGTTTGCATGTCGAACCCATCCCTGATATCCGACAAGTATTTAGGATATCTTCGATGCACTTCATTGATGAGTCCGCCGAATGGGCGCTTTGTTCGTCGAAGAGGGTCGTAATCATCAGGGCTACGTGGTGGTTCGCCATCCCCATCTCCTGGAACAAGAAGCCCCTTTGCTAGCGACCTCCTCCTCTCTTTCCGTAGTCGGAGAGCCTTGCTCTTCTCCCGAAGTTCTGCACAGGAAAAACGAAAAAGCCCAATGAGTTTCTTGAGGCGGAGTAACATGTAGCTTGATGATGATGAGAGTGTGATGGCGCAAAATGGAACGGTATATACTATTCTTCGTCACAACATTCTGTGCCTCACGCACTCGTCGTACACAGGCTGCTCAGCTAACATTTCTCCTAACAACGAAATAATTGCAGAGTAGCGGACATGAAACAGGTCGGAAGACCTTTGCAAACACATCGGCAGTGAAACTCAATCGGCTTGATCTGCTCATGGTTGAAAACAGAAACGGAAGACGAATTGTCAAATATCATTTAAAATTCATATACTCCGCTTCTCTCAACTTTTTGCAGTGAGCAAGTTGAACAGTGACATGTTTATATTTAATTAAATGCACAATTCCTCGGAATAATGGCTTGACTTGTTGTTAAAGTCGTTCATTTTTGTTTGAAAAATACTTGTGTTGCATAGCGTGGGCTTATTTTAAATTAATTTAGTTTCCTTAGCTTATGAGGCCTTGACTTGCAATTAGACGAGCTACTTGTGGTGTATCGTATCATTCGTATCATAGCAAAGGAAAATCAATATTTCACCTTCAAAGGGAAAGAGTTCCCCATCCCACTCCCCGGGGGGCAAGACGATACTCTCATCCAAAAATTCGTGGATTCCTTTCAATAGATCCTTCCTGTCATTTGCCTTGTATGCGATTTCGTGGAAATGCTGAAAACAATAGAACATCATCAGATGGTGAGATTCTTTTTGTTTGAGACTTTCGTGCGCATCTGCCTGTGCATTTAAGTTATGTTGTGGATATAGCGAGATGTCAACTGTAGGTCATATTGGAGAGGCTTTGGAAATTGGAATTACCGTATTGGACATTAAAGTGGAAATAGAGCGACCAATTTCCTTGTAATCCAAGTCGATCGATGGTGGTCCCAGCACAACAAAAATGAATCGTACCGGAATAGGAAGCTACAAAGTCAAGTCATATACTTATTATATGCACAATTACTGATATAACTCCATTCCATATGATATACATAGTATTCTGTATTTTAATTAAACATCTAATTTCATACTTCCGTAGTGTTGGGCATGATGACAGCCTCTGCCAGTCGAACGAAAGCCAGCACGGGTTGTTGTAAAGCCTCATCCTGGCCTACCAACACAATGCCGGCTTCCGCTCCGAGTGGAATCCTTCTCAAAATGTTTTCCTTGTTTGTAATCCACTTGACATCCTCCTCACTCAAATTCGACAGGGAAAACTTGGCCAGACTTACCTACGAGCAAATGTACATTCCATCATCATCAACAAACATGTAATTTAAATCATCGTAATGAATTTGCTCCTTCATTTGTGACACACATTATGCAAATTGCAAGCAATGATGGCTTTATGAATAATTTGCCAATCTGGATGGGCCTACGCAAAAACGCAACAGTTTCTCAAATATGAAGAAAGTGATGCTACATAAACTTACGGCTACATGCTGTCCTTTTTGCTGGTTAAGATTGGTGTCGGTCGCACTTGCTTGGAAGGAAAATGGACCACGAAAGCTAACGGAGCGCGGCGAGGACACATGGCCATTTTTGTGGTTTGGCGAATATTGAAAGTCATTATTTGTGCCATCATTTCCCAGCCTGGAGGACGCACTACTCCGTCTTGTGAGTCCCTCATATGCCACCTCAACATTGCTCAGGGGTGCACTCCTATTCCTGTTCCTATCCTCCAGCATCGCGTGCAAACTAGTTAAGCTTCCAGACTGGGTGTTACGTCTCAAGTGGAATCGCCAAGGTCGCTCATCGTCGTTGACGTGCTTATGCTTGGAAAGCAAGGACTTCATTACCATCGGCTTGTCTTCATCGTTGATCAGCTCCTTGACGGCCAGGGCTGCTACCACACGGTATGCCACCCCTGGTAAATCCCTCTCTTCCAAATCGAGCATTGTGACACCTTGAGACGGGTGGAAGGAAGGAAGGTCATATTATTTATGCAAGATCATGACTAGCTATTACTACTGCAATCGGGCGGACTGGAATAGAAATTCGTAGAAACATATGTCTATTGTCTAGCTCCTAACATTGTTATTACTTACCTGCTTCAATGAGCCTGCGGAGATTGATGAGTGAGTGAAAGCTCAAAGACGCAATGTGAGGTTTTCCCCAACGGTCCGCCCCATCTTCGACATCTTCCTCGTATTTGATCCATCTCGCAGTTTCCTATAATTTAAAAGTAACACATTCCCTTTGCCTGTATTATTATTTTTATTTTTACATAACTAGGTTATTCGTGGTTATTCAAATTTTAGCTGCAAATTGCAAGCAACTTCTTCAAATTGTGTTGTGACCGCACCTTCCATTCTCGGTTATTTCCTCGAACACTGAGCACGTCCAACTCGACGTAAACCTCGTGCGGTTGATGGTCATACTCTTACCTGCTTCAATGAGCCTGCGGAGATTGATGAGTGAGTGAAAGCTCAGAGACGCAATGTGAGGTTTTCCCCAACGGTCTGCCCCATCTTCGACATCTTCCTCGTATTTGATCCATCTTGCAGTTTCCTATAATTTAAAAGCAACACATTCCCTTATACTGTAACTGTATTATTATTTTTACATAACTAGGTTATTCGTGGCTAAAATTTTAACTGGAAATTGCAAGGAATTTCTTTAAATTGTGTTGTGACTGCACCTTCCATTCTCGGTTATTTCCTCGAACACTGAGCACGTCCAACTCGACGTAAACCTCGTGCGGTTGATGGTCATACTTGATGGGTTTGGTCTCAGCGACCACAGTCAAAGCTTCAGATGCATCCTCTGGAGCCTTAAAGAAGAACCGATGACGGCGGAAGCCTTTAGTGTCCCCAAAACGGTGAGCAGCTAGCTCGTCCCTGTCCATGTCGCCCATTTCCGGAGTGAGGTCCAGATCGGCAGGCGACCCATCCAACCGCTGGAGTTGCATCATCCCTTCTTCAACCAATTCGGACCCTTGCCGAAGTCGCCACTGGGGGTCTTCGTATTTGTTATGATGATGGGAATGCTTCCTGCGGTGTTTCAAGTGGAATTGTAATTATGTAATTCAAATTCTCACTTGAATACAAGTTTTGGCACAATGGGCATTGATTCCTATTTTCCTCTATATAGGCTACAAAAACTGTTTTTATTTTCGTTTTCTTTACCGATGGTGCTTTCTTCGTTCGTAGGCAGATTCGCCAGGGCCAGACACGGGAGAACCTCCTATCTCGAACTGGACCTTCTTCACCGGCTCAATCAAATCATCAAAGGGTCCTGGGACAGGGCTTGATGCAGACTGAGGCGTTTGAACATGACCACTTCCACTTTCACCAGCTAGCTCCAAATGGTACAATTCCAGCTCGCCCTCTCTGTTATAACATCCAATGACAAGTGACACTGAATTACTTCACTTACTACTGAATTATTGCTTGTAAAGTACGGCACTATTATGCTCGCCACCCTCCCATATTATATCAACTTTGCCTTCAACTCCTACAAATCATGGGATTATTGTTCTGTTCTCTTATTATGTATCATTAGGATATATTGTATGCTTATGTTGGCCATGCAAAATAATTAGGATAATAATAAAAATAATTATACGGAACATATATTTCTCCAGCAATAGATATTAGACATTAGATGCTCGACGACGTAGACGACGATGGAATCTCTAATACACGACATATCAGATAACATAATAATTTTGTTATTTTTATGCTTGATATGATTTGGAGGGCACTACTAAAACTACTCCTTTCTACACTTTCTCTTCTAGTTTGCAAACGAACACGTGCCCTTTAATTTAAGACCAACCATGTAATCACAAATGTTCGTAATTGACTTTGACTGTCCTTCAATAAACAAACGAGTGGCAAGGAGGGACTCGGGAACATCACGCCAAGGTCATACATTACATTACATTACACTTTCTCGGCTCAAGTCAAAATGCTTATTTTGATCGTCTTATTCCTCCAACTATCTCTCCGCATAAACGCATAAAAGATTAATTAAGACCAAGCAACGATCTCTTTTGATATGAGCAACTGACAACAATTATGATTAGACTTGATAGATAAATTTACTACTTCCGCTGAGGAAGTAACGTAAGACTATAGGAATAGTACAAAAACATGGCAATTTGACTATAGTTAATTACAAAAATATATTATGCAGGTCGTGCCATTCTGTAACGAATGAGTTTTGCAATAAAGTGCAATAAAGAATTATATAAAACTCTTACCCCAAAAGTGGACAAGACTCGTAAGCGTCCTCCGGTCCGAGATCCTCCTCCTCGTGAATCCTACTCTCCACCGCTGCCGCAGACTGCGAGTCATGCAGAGCGTGCAGTTGTTGTTTCCCCGAATGGCTTTTGCTTGGGGAGGATGACGCAGTTGTTGGCTCGTCCTGTCCGTCCACGCCCATCATGCTTGGAGTTCCCGACGAGGCGGAGTGCTCTACTGGAGAGGTTCCATACGGGGAACTGACATGCTTCGCTGGAGATGTTGCAAGCTTCTTCCTCAGAGATCGGGAGTGGAGTGGTCTCAGGGGGTGATGAATGTGTGGAAAGCTTTCTCTTCTGTGAGCTATTCGCAAAACAAAAACAGGATCCCCTTGTTTTAAAAATCCTTACTGCAGACTCCCTCACTCTGACAAACCCTTAATGTGCAAGTGTTTTATGCAAATGGAAAATAAATGCAATGTACATGTGATGTGGTACTTTCTCCGTCGACCTTTAAAAATCGGGCCAACGAAACTCTCCTGCTGCAGCTCCTCCGCAAAACAGACAGCCTGACCTTCACAAACTATGACTTCCATCTTTTTAAAAATTTATGGGACAGGGCTATTTTACAATTGCTAAAAAGTACTTTTGTCGAGGCTCGCCGGACTATACATAAGCACAAAAGGAAAAATGGGGATCGATAACAAAAACGAAATAGATTGGCAAAATATGTAGTTTTTTTTTATTTCCTTGTACGTTTAGATTTCACTGACAACACCACACCACAACGTACAACTCTGTACGCTGTACCCCCTCCTCGCCCTTAACCAACACACTAGCAACGAACGAATGTACAGTATTAAAATTGTTGTCCGAGGCTTAACGGGCAGTTTTTATGTGGACTCTAGAAGACCCTACTTCCTAAATAAACTAAACTTGGGAGGGAACTAAACAGAGCAGTTGAAAAAGTCAGAAGATATTCGTGTCAGTCAGTGTGAGGCAGTGGAGCAAGGTTAACTTATTCTGGACTTATGTATAAGCAATAATGATTTGCGGAAAAATTGAAAATGCATAATTTACGAGAAGCCATCATATATGTTTCGAGAACCATTATTTAATTCATGTGAAATTTGAATAACGGCTGAAAGGATTCGGAGAAAACAAAAAAAACCAAGTTTGTATTTGTAACATGCATTATAATACGAGTACTACTTGCTGCTGGCATACAATAAGCCAACAACACAGCAGCAATACCATCTCACTCAGGTTTGAGGTCCAAAGACATGAACATTACTAAACTTTACAGCAATGCGTAATTTGCACTCACTCCATTCACTGGAGAATGGAGTGGAGACGTAGTAGTAACCTCGTCGTGTAGCGGTATAAAGTGCCAAGTAAAGTACCCTATCTCGTAAAAGAACAAGTGGGGTTTTGTTCGACCGAGGGGCAATAACAATTTAGTTCTATCTATTGCAGTTTTGTCGTGTCCCTAGATTTTAACATGAGGCATAAACAATAGTATAGCCCGCACCTGTTCCATTTTTTTTTATTTTACGCTAAATTTTTAAAAAGAATATCGTAAAGTTGATGTTTACGTGTACGTACATTGGTAATCACGCTCATCGAATCTCCTTGGGTCAGGTGCAGCTGCAGTACCGGCATCGCTATCATGTACCAACGCCATGTTAAACCGCTCTCGCTCGCCGGCATCATCGTGTCGGGGGTTGAGCACCTCGTCAATCATTTCCGAGAGGTATTGTTCGTCCTCGTCCTCCTTCTGGAAAATTCGTCAAGAACATATATTAATAATTATTGTAAGCATACCATCACAGCACGACGCCCTCTCAGCTCATCGAACGATCAACAAACAAGTTTGATGCTTTTCTAGAGATTTATAGAGACCTTTATGAAGACCCCTGCAAAATCTCCGCATGTTTACGAGTGTAAGGTAGATTGACTGTCAGCAACAACAGGTGTCATACGACAGAATTTATATAGCTTTTGCATTGTAGACTTTTTCTTATTGACTTGATAATATATGTCTACTGGGAAGGTTGATAGAGTTGAGTGCAACACACGTTCATTTTAACAATCTATCTACACGCTACAATTGCACTTCCTTTCGTTTCGTTGGAGGATGCCCCTGAAATGGCCTTTCCTTGCGTCAACAAATTTTCCAATAAAACCACTAAATTACCTGCTAATCGCGGCATTCAGTTCAGAGTATGATGTCAGCAGAGATCGTATCGTCCCATTCATGCTCTTTTGCCCATTCAAAAAATATCAATCCTTGATTTGTCTACAGAAATAATTTGTGCGCAGGGTTCCCTGCCTCTGGCCAACTCCAAAGTATAGTCAGGCGAGGCAGGTGTGCATATTGAACTATCAACTTGAGATATATGTATATCTATCTGGTCTGGTATCATTTGCCTTCGACCTCTGACCTCCTTTCTTGTGGCATGATGACAAAATGGAGCGTACGTTACAGAAAATGGCACTTATTTATGCGTGGTCTTGGAAAAGTGTGGCTTCCTATCATAATTCTACTCACATCAGCCATCACCTCCTCCTCCTATTCTTGCCACATAGTTTTCCCTACCTCCTCCTCTTTATGCTGTTGTGTTATTATAATATCTCATAAAAAGTAGGCGAAAAGGGTGTGTAGTCAACCCATATGAACGGTACGGTGCATTACGTGATAATTGAAATGAAACACCGAATAATTAAATTTAATAGTTATGAGAGATGGATACGCTAATCATCACTGCAGAAACTCTTAACGCAGCCTACCGAGGCTCAATATCCAAGTAAGTAAAACTCAACTTTCACGAGCATTTCAGAGAGCATCGTTTGTAGATCATAGTGGTATCAATTAGACCCTTTGTAATAACACAATATCCAAACAAGACACCTTTAGAATACGTAGGGATTCGAAACAGAAAACAAGTCGTTGTCGTAAGACGCACACATGACCAGTCTAATAAGAATACGCATCCTTCAAGTTTTATTGAAACTGACATCTTTAGTGGCATGTCCGTAGTCCGCAACCCCGACACGCATAATGTTATTATTGCAGCATGAGATCATCATTTTAGCCAGCTCATTTGCTTCACTACTTTTTGTCGAACTGTTACTCCATTTCTTTGCCCGATACCAATTTCTTTGCCATCATATTATCATGCTTATGAAAATGAAAACAAGTTTGATAGCTTGCAAGCAAAGATCACGATCACGCGGTCGACTACCTCAAATCTTAAATAATAGACTTGAACTGATTGTGAATGAAACACATTATGCATTTTTTAAATAGATAATGCAGTCACATCCACCATACCATGCCACAACAGAGGCAAAATGCAGTTTGAATTTACATGATCC
>JAANSN010004605.1:0-14570 GCA_036850665.1 Dicranocentrus wangi | reverse complement strand
CTTTTAATTAACGATTAAATCTCAAATATGTAATTTGGTCGAATCTGATTTTGTTTTCGTTTAAGACAATAGACCAGTGCAACTTTAAATTAAACCTTTAAACAAGCAAGGTTTGGCGTCTTTACTAGCGTTTTGAAAGGATCCTACAATACACGTTTACAGCCAGCCAAGATGTGGTGTCGTGGTCCTGGTGTCCAGAAAAAGCTAATTAACATAGTGGATTTATTGTTATTGTTAGTATCGTAAACAACGTAAGTTGCAGTCTGATTTCTCCAAGTCCTTTTCGTGGTAGTGATTGTGCCCGATGTAGGCACTTCTATGAGAGAGAGGAGGATGATCTAGGAGCATTTTCATTTTCATCCTCTTCTTCCTTAATTTCGGTAAGTTGTGAATGTGGGGGGCTAAACGTAGAAAAATACGAGTAGAGGCCGCTAAGCCGCTTTTTTACGCGCTTCTGATCTTCCAATGTACATCCCAATACGGCTTCTTCAAATGCGGAATCTGCAATACAATGGAATTTAAATTAATTAAATGCTAATAACATGATTTGAACTTTCAGTTTTTTGACTAGTAATTACTCACCTATTCCACAACTTTCCTGGAACATGTCATCAGAAACGTCGGAGCAGGAATTTAGGTATGAAATACATCGTCTCCTGGCCATTGCAACATCTGTCTGAACTTCTCGTATTAACCCATCAATTAGTGTATTCACAGCATGTAAAGACTCTTGCTGTTGAATCGATCTTTCAGAACTAATTTCAACCTTGACTGCGGCACTTCGTTGTGCAAGCCGCTTTATATATCTGCAAATTTCATCCAACTCCACTCCGTTCAAATTGTGAACAAGTTGAGAATTGTTTAAGGTATCTAATGTGGCCAAAATGTCGTCCCTTTCTGCTTCCACCTTTATAGTATCAGCTCTAAGTTTTTCAACCTGTATTGTACCAAAAAATATAATTAATAATTTTATACACTCAGCTTTTGACGACTTGATTCCTTAAAAAATCCTGAGCTAAAATCTGCGTGTCGTTTCTCTACAGGTAACGGTTTTGATTATTTCATTATGATGATTTTCAACCATACGTTTACTATTGTGATTTATACACTCAGCTTTTGACGACTTGATTCCTTAAAACATCCTGAGCCAAAATCTGCGTGTCGTTTCTCTACAGGTAACGGTTTTGATTATTTCATTATGATGATTTTCAACCATACGTTTACTATTGTGAATATTGAGGTAAAAGCCTGCTTGTCATGCTTTTTCAACCGTGGTTCGCTCCCTACCTAATTATTTGCTATGTCGTACAAATGAAATATCTTATATCGTCCACGTATCTAACAAACAGATTACATTTTTTTACCCTTCTGTCCATTTTCATCAAGCATTTTTAAAACGCATCCTTTAGGTGAGTTTGCTTCATCGATGGTTTCTGTTTCTTCAGCAATTCCTGTTTTATTGTCAGTTTCACCGGTTTCAGTCGCATCCATTTGTTCTTGACTACAAATGGTATCCTCGTCCATTTCAAAGCAATTTCCTTCCAAAGCACCGTTGTTGTTATTATTATGTGATGTTGCCAAATCCATGATTCTCTGAAAAGTACATGAAAAAAATTAACTTTTATGGTTACACCAACATCAACATCCACTCACAACACAATCATCATCAGTATAACAAGATGACGTGATATGCCAGTTTTATTAATGATTGAAAGTGAAGCGAATAAGCGAAAAGAATATTAATTGTGACGATCATGATTAGTAGACTTTTCCTACAGCAAGGAACTTATTGGTTGTCAGTGTTGTCACTTGTAAATAACTGCAAGCATTTTGTGGGTAAGTTGTAAATAAAAACATGCTGTTTTGTGATGTCATGATGTGTAAGTATGTAAATCTACAATGTAAGCAGAGGCACGTCGTCGGTAATCGGTAAATCCTTGGAAGTAAATCCTTGAAGTTTAAAACATAATCAGAGAGATGCATATGGGAATTTGTTACTTACCATTATTGCATTGCGGGTTTGGAAAGTCTTTTATTGTTGATTGTGAAGCTCAAGTAAACATTAAGCTCAAAGCATGCGTAACCCCGAGTTGAGTATAATTATATTGTATTAGCTTATTAGATCACACAGGAAGGAGGCTCCGGCTTGACCCATGTATCATCCAGAAGAGTGTCAGTGGATTATTACATTACTATACTATATTCACTGAACTGATCCAACGAAATAGAAATTAATCTCAAATCACTGATTTATATATCTATCATCACGTATTCTAATATCTAGCTGATGAAGTATTATTGTCAGATTGTCACTTGTCACCAGTGTTTAATTTGACACGACCAATAATAAAATGTTTACGAGACAGGGAAGTAAACAAAATATCTGCTAATGTTGATTTGATGCTGATGCTGCGCTGCTGAATGAATGAGGATGAGATGAGGAATATGAGGATATTGCCTCTGCTCTGCTGATGCTGCAGTATTACAAAATGGAATTGGGAATTTTTGGGAAGGAGTTCGTGCCCGGTGTATCAGGAATGACAAGTGTTTGTATCACAATGCCCCATATTTGTGTAATATTCAGTCAGTCAGTGTGAGTGTGAGTCCGTCCGTCCGGCCCAGCTTTCTTGCGCTTTCAATAATTTCATAAATAATTATATAACCTACATGGACAGAAGATTTAGTAGGAATATGATCCCACCTAAGTAGATCCTGGATTTATGACGAATGGTTTAAGATAATAATATGATATGATATGATATGATAATGTGATGATCACTGTCAACTTAATTGGATTAATCTGTGGCTGGACTTAATTTGAGGCAAGACTCTTTATATGTATGACCCGTCGTGGAAGGAAATAATTTATAGTAAATGAGAGGAGCATTTTTTTAATAAATTAATCAAATTCGAATTTCATTTTATTGACACCATATTATACTGTAAATTAATACATTCAAAAGTCAAACCATGTAAAATGATTATGGTAATACATTGGTTTTTGGTTCTAAAGTTCTAATACGCTTTCATTTTTTGCAGATTTTTAATAAGTTTGACTACAGCTACAAGTTAAAGTGTTCGTAGGTCAATTAGGAAATGCAGAAACCGGTTCTCAGAAACAGTATTTAAACCGCATTTACCAGATTTTATGCGAATATACGTACTATATACCAGTCGTTGCGGACAGGTACAATTGATTGAATTTAAATGAAACGGCATATATTTTTATCCACAATCAATGGGAATTTTAGCTAGGCAGAGTAAGGAAGTTAATTAAAGGATAACGTCAAACTGTCATAATCTGGAATAATTATGTACCTTATTTCGGGAAGGAAATTGAAAATGAATTCGTAGCTGAAGCTAGTCACTCACTAGTAGAAGTAGCGGATATATACTTACATATTTTATAGTTCACTTTTTACGATATACGCAGTGTTAGTGTATTTGAAACCTTATATAAGTTTTTAGAATAATTTTCAAGCGGCTTGTCATACATCATCTAACATGAATATAGGTATTCAGGTAGTTCGTTTATATCGACATTGATAGAAGAAAATAAACTAAACTAAACGCGAAGTCATATTTTTCACAATAAATGCAAACAAGTCAAATTGGATAATATTATGTTCATCTTGTCCTCAAAAAACGCTGCTTGTTTTTGGAAAACTACATACATATTACATAAATTCATAATCCCCGAATCTCGATATGTAAAATGTACTTCGTGTGTATTAAAACTTATACAACATTAGTGCATTGCAATGTAACTGTAACACATGATCAGTCGTTAGTTTTATTACCAGGTATGTATAACACAGAAACATCCAATTTATCAAAGTCATATTTTCCATTACAAAAGTTACGGAATGCATCATGCTACGCAAGATTAAATTATGTTAATTAGATAGGGTTTGATTTGGAGGGTTTACTTATTTAAAGCGTAAGTACAGTTAACAGGTTAACACTCTTCGATTTTACTAAAGAAAATTGTGGTATACTTTGAGTTTCTCTTTATCCTGTTCTACGGACATACATAACGTGCACACCCAAGTAATACATAAATATTACGTTCTACTTCTACATTATCTTACAAACAACTATAGATGAATATGATATTCTCCTTTCCATAAATACTTCTTTTCCTAATGATAGTCAATAATGTTTGTTTGATTGATCCAATAATATTTTACATTCTACAATATGCATACACGTTACACGTACGTTAATTATCAATCATATTATCCAATTATCCATCATGATTAATTCAGAAATGTGGTTTGGCATTACACCGCACCGCTAACAATTAAAGTTTTGATTATAGAGATATATTGGAATATTTAAATACAGTCAAAGTATAAGTATTTTTGATTGCTGGTGAGTGAAACCAATGATCGAATTTTGTTAAAAGAAAAGGTATTTTCCTTACGTGATTTTGTTTGTTTTTATCGTCAATCAGTATGACACGTGGTGGACGTTGCAGTAGTTCTCTCGGATTTGAGTGCCATTGTGGGTCATATATATTATGTCATCAGAATACATAAACCCTGCATCAATGTATTTACATCCAGTGAATAGCCGGGAAATTAACAGCATCTCGTCTTCTTCGGCTAAACCCAGGGCCTGAGGACATAATAGGACCAAACCGTCCACCACTAGGCATAAATTCAAGTCCACGTCCAGATTTAAGCGGAACAGCTCGCAAGTATCTACGAAAATGTGACTTCACAGGATTAAATGTGAACTCTGTATTTGCATTGACTCCACTTCGACGGGTTTTGAAGTGCGGCCCCCGTTGTGGTATAGAGTCTTCTAGCCATTCGCCATCTTTAAAAAAAAAGTCAAAATTTGCATTTGAAGTTGAACATATCGCCTTGCGTTTTACTGAGAAACCTCTATTTTAATGAAGAATCATGACTTGAGAAACGTGTCTATGCGTCGCACTTTTGTTCCATTTTTAAATAAATCGAGAATTTGCTCAAGTGAACTAGGTTGTTCATTTTTATTTTACCGATTAAACAATACGATGCCTTTTGCTTTGAAGTTACACGATTGGTGAATTGTAAAAATATGTGTGACGTGACTAGTAATGAACCCAACTAATACATATACATGATCTATTTGTGAAGTATTTTTTTCAGGAGTTACCAGTTATTGTAAAAATTATTTTGCTTTCCAAGTTTTACGCATAAAAGCATCGGTGTACAATCCAATTTTCCTTCCTGTTGCAGGAAACGTCAGAAAATATGATTTATTTACGATTCATGTTCTCATACATGCATATTATAGTGATAGTGTTTTATACTTGTTGTATCTTTCATGTTTAAGATTTACCTACTTTCGGTTTTCTAACATTTCCACATCCTATGCTTTGTGTGCCCAACTTTAGTATACTGTAAACAGCTCCTTCATATTCTGGCAGAATCCAATTAATCGTGTAATTGAAAATAACAACGAATAAGCAATAAAACTTTCACGCTTATTTTAAGTCCGTCAATTATAAACACAATATACGAAGTCATTTTCCTTATCGTTAGTAGGCCGATAACTCCAAACTTTACGTCCTCCTCAGTCACTCAAATTATGGCAGTGCCACAATTTATTACCAAGCTGAATCAAGTTAATTTCTCTGGAAGGCTTCCTCCCACTTCCGTATTATGTTCGCAATATAAATACCTATACATACCTATACCAAAGGCAATATGTTTGCTAGCTATCCAACACAAGATGGAAATTATTAAGAAAGGGCAGATGATAGGAGAGCACATCTCATATCTTGATTGGCTGGACGAAGCTTTCAACAAGGCCAAGTTTGATTTCATAAATGCAATTTTCTGCACAAGTCAGTCACTATACCATACCATTAAGAACGTCTTATTATGTTAAAAGATGCTTATATGACACATACCCGTGTCATCCTCGTCCCTCATGGAAGATGGTCTTGCAGCAACTCCAATCTCTAATGGAAGTCCTGTCCTTTCCCCTAATCCGTAGAGACCACGAGTTGCTGGAGTGAATGAGCTTTTCCTTGGAGGTTCCGCTGCCAACAGTGAGCTCATTAAATTAAACGGCTCACTTGATCTACTAAGTAAAGGAGACCAATGTGGAGTTGCAACAGGCCGTTGGAAGGCTCCCAAGTCAATTGAGTCATCATCGTCTCCATCATCATTAACATCTTCAGCTTCATCATTTCCTTTGGCGAGATATGGGGAAAGCTCTTCGTTCTGCATCATGCTGCCCAGTCTGTTATTTGCGATAATGGGGAGCAATTTGAGAAACGCTTCACGGTCTCGATCATCATCCAAATGAAACTCCAACTCGTCCGGCCTAGTAAATCGTGAAGAGGATGATGGTTCTTGACTCAAACTAAATTTAATAAGGCCCTTTTAAAAGAGTTTGTCTTTTTGTTTCCTAATTGACTTCTCCACAACTCATGTAAATATGCATTAAATTAAGTGTCTCAAATAAATACGGCAAAAAGAAGGGAGGAGGTAGAGCGTTTCATCTTAAGAATACTTACCTGGAAATAGGCGGATAGCTTCGTCTTTGTCTTTGGTATCTGGGCTCAGATGAAACTGGCTTTGCAAAAGGAGGAAAGTCTACGAACGAAGACACTGGAAAGTAAAAGAACCAAGCAAATATGGTGACTGTCATGTAATGGAAAACTTTTGTTCCTGCTTAAGATTTTAAATTGTACTTTTACAACAAATGGTGTACACCTATAATTATAGAACTGTATCTTGGGTGTATTATATAAACTAACAAAAAACAGCTCGGCAGCTCATTAATTTTTTGCGCAGAAACACTGGAGCATTTACTTAGACAGCCGTACTAATTCAAATATATGTATGCAACCATACTCCTTCCTTTAAGATAGAAATAGCTTGACACTCATTTATTCGTGTCACACTGTAATTTCCTTAATGGTAAAAGAAACAAAGAAAAATTATCAAAAATTATGCACCCGCCGACCTACACCAGACGAACTCTTCAGTAGGCAGCATATAAAACACAGTCGTGTACTACTCCTGTGCTCTTACTTCTGGTTCGTTTTAGGAAGACTTTCGACTTTCCACTCTCACTCATTATCTCTCTTCCTTAACCGTATTTTCCGGAAAATGGGAAAATTTAGTGTGACAGTGACTATTGTGAGTCAGCCGCACACAATATTCATTCTACACATGTACAGGTGATAAATGCAGGTCTATGTACGGCGGAGCGGAAGAATGAATAATTTGTGAGAATTATATTCTGTCAGGCTGCCTGTTTGTATATTGCTCAGAAAGTAAAACCAATTTACCTTTCTGTCCACTCAGGACTTTCCCCAAATCCCCGGTACTACTTGGATTTGGTAGGTTAAGAGCAGAGTTTTCTCCTTGTGAGTTTGCGATTCCATCATTTGTTCCTTTAGTAGATGCAGCTAAAGCGCCTTTGTTCAGGGTTGAGGTGACACTCGCTGGTTGCCTTGCATTATTCATTACAAGTATGGTACCATTAAACATCAAAGAATAATTGAAGCGTTGCATGCGATTTTCTGTAATTTTCGTTAAGTGAATGCAAAGCGACCTTAGCACTTACAGTGAATCAAGCTGTGAAGCAACGTTGTTCCGGTTAACCTCTCGAGCAACGGCAGCTGAAACACAAAACGCAATAGAATAAAAGATTTAATACAATTTAAATTATTGACAATTTGTACGTGCAGTTCCGTAGCATAGGAAAAATATGCTTTAGTTTATTGATTAAACAACTATCGTCGAATGCATGCTGGCTATGAATAACACATTGAGGTCAGTGTTTCATAGAAGCATATGACATATAATACGTGACTCTATTTTGCATCCATCAGTTAAACCATAATTTTGTTTTTGCTGTAATTGTAATTGCTTTGCATTTTCACTCCAACATTCACTGGTTATCCAGTAACATGAACCATTATTTCACCAGTTAACGTCGTTTATGATTACCGCTTTTATCAACCAACACGTTAGCCGAAATCACAAGCATTCTTGGGTATATTTGATGTATTGTCATTAGTTTATTATGGGTGTTTGGGGTTTTTGTTGTGTCTTAATCAAATCAAAAGAAAACGGCGGTTGCGAACGGATTATTTACTGAAGCATGTGAAAATAAGTGCTTCATTTCACTATCGGTTTCCTCTGAAATGCAAACATTTGTTAAGCAGGTGGAGGTGTAAGCCGGGTCTGGTTTCTCCTCCTGCGTACCAACGATGTCGATATATTGGGTTTTTAAAAATCCATTCAACGCACGTTCCATTCCATCTACAGTATATAGAGGTACTTAAACGAAAATCAGCTTTTCATATCAACTCCCATGAGCATGAAAATGCGTCTAATTCCTATTTCTAGTGACCGAATTTCATCTTCATACAATACCCCTTTAATTAGCGTCTCTATTAAATTTTGAGAAAATGCATTGCCGTGCCGTTTTGAACAATTTTTTTTCTTCACAAACTACATTTTTGTGAATTTCAAAGTAACAAAAGATTGTTTTAAAGCCGATCAATTATAAGCCACTATGAAAGTGGCATATATTAGCCTTTTAACTGAGTTAGAGATGATAGCTTTGGGCTGTGCACTTTGAATTTGTAAGCGTATTAGAATGTAAGCCAACGTCTACTTTGAGGTAGCTTTGCATGATTAAGTATTGTGTATTTCAGAACGTTTCATCTCCATGTAGCACATATTGCCATTTATGTCATTCGCAATTTTTTCCCAGCATTTGGACTAAGGGATCTATTCAGAGCGATGACGAACATGCTTTCGTCCTCGCATTTTTGCTACCCTGCTAAAAGGATTGTGCATAAAAATTGTAATTAACTACGAAAAGCTTCTTATTAAGGCTCTTTGCACAACGTTTAATTTTCGGGGAATATCCTGGACTCTTTTTCATGAAAATGAAAATTGACTGCTGCATAAAATGTAGCAAAACATAATACATATTTTGCCGTCTTTATATTCCTATAATTTCTCAATGTACAACAAAAAGTTTCCCAGTCTTGATCCTACAACCAGTTGGAAGCATTATTACTCAGCAAGCAGTTTTATTCATGGTTGGTGATTTGGATCCTCCAACCGTTGTGCATTGGCAGATTACAGAAAGCTTCGTTTCGCCCCCATAATTCCCACATTTGCACAGCTGGAAATCTCGCAAAGTAGTCACAGTTAGCCAGCACATCGACCATGATTTTAGTAGTACATTGTGGAATTAGTCAATGGTAATTAGATCTCGATTCATCCTTCAATTTGTCTTTTGGTTGTGTTGTAACGATGTACGTAATAAACTCGTGGTGAGTATAAGACCCACAACGGCCACAACTCTATGTTCAGTAATTGTATTATTCATGCTGATGTGAGTAACTTTGGATCGCGGACGAGCACCAGAAACCCACCTTCATTTGTCACGAGCAAGCCATACTTATTTCTGAAATTCTGATACGTTGTTCCAAAAGTACCAGAGCTAACAATACACGGAAGACTTTAATCAACTCATGTTACATTAGTACATATTAGTTATAATTAGTATTCCCGAAATGAAATACCAAAATGTCCATGCACAAACCCTATACGGGCTCCCTATTACGTCTGCAATTTTACTTAAGCTTTCGCCATTTGTTAGGCAACTTTTATAAGACCAGACCAGTTTACCAGAGGCGATAGCATATTTCCTACCAAAGTTAAATGGTGAAAAACAATTACAGATTACGACACAATTTAATTGAGCGAGTGAAACCTAGTCAGGTCTACAAATAAAGTTGTCCTGTATCGTTATACTTCCACATAATTAAAACGTTCACTTTAATTTAACTTAATTTGATCGACTTTGTTAGTCGCTTTTCTTATATTTACAACTAGGACACATCGAGGCGTATCGTTTCTGAAATCCCCACGATCTTGTTCCCCCATTTTGCCAAGTGTATATAAGTAAAGCTAGATAGTTTTTGATACAGAAACAAAATACTTGCGGAGCAATTATTGTTTTGCAAAATAAATTATCACAGGTGCATATGTGTGCGCTTGTAAAATGAAAGTGTGTCTAACAGTAATCTAATCACTGTTTTATCCGTTTGTACTTTGGTCCGAAGGCTTCCGAAAACCAATTTGGCCATATCCACATACATGTCTATTTAATACTATTTATTTGCAAAGACGCCGTCCGCCATCTTGCTTCTTTAGTTTGCTTCTTACACAGCTGCTACAATGATTTCTTATATTTATTTACATGATCCGAAATTTCGCCCTTGATATGGTATGCAGTATGCAACATAGCAGATATTTTTCGTAAAGAGCTAGTTGGCGCAATTCATTGAGTAAATGAAGCACAACGGATCGAAATCCAACATGACAATTATTACTTGCGCTTCAGCTTTATACGCCTATGCTTCCGTCAATCTATCTGATTTATGAGATATTATCACGGCTCATGAAGAAAAAAATAATGGTGCACTGTCCGCACATTGAGTCGACGTCTTCGCCTTACGGTTTGGTAAGGCATGGAATTACTTATTCCTACCAAATCAGGGTTTTCTTCCTACCAAATACGTTTTGGATCCCACCAAACGATTTTTTCATCCTACGAGGGTTTTCATCCTACTAAACCAGGGTTTGGTCCAAACTTTGCACATTTAACCAAAGTCATGTCAGGTTTATTGGTTGAAACAGTATAAGACCTCATGTTTTACATGAACACCAATTTGGTAGTTCGAAGTGATCAAACACGCTTAACATGTTTCATATCATATATTTTAATAACATGTACAAAGTGAATTGAGTTAAAGTTACCATTGTCAATCCCTGTCCCAATCAATGTTTTAAAAATATTTGAGAAATGTTTCATTTGATGCGTATTTTTTAGTGCACATACATGCGCAATTGGTTAGAGACACTGGAGACAGCAAAATTGGTTGAATTAGCTCAGAATTGTATTAAGTCAAAAATTATTGAAAACAACAGCAAGAATACACAATACAAAACTTTCAGATATCTCCACAACTAAAACTCGGACGGAGTCCGGTCTTGGTAACAAGGAGGCTACGCACGTGAGATCTAGTTCACCACTGTGTATCTTTACGAGCACGGGAGTGCCGCTTCCAGGATTTTAAGACCCTTAAAATATCATTTCCGAGATTTTGAATCACAAATTTTAAAATTTTTTGAATTTTTTGAAACTTTTTTTAAAAATTTTTTGAAACTTTTGCAAAATTTTTGTCGAATTTCCGGGATTTTGATATGATTCAATTCCGGGAAACCACCCCTTGTAAAATTTGACATTTTAGTTTTACGAACATACGAATATACATACGAATCTGTATATTTTATCAACGATATGGTGTTACCACCGATCGACTCCTTTCCCTTATAAATCAGAATTCTCTATGTTTTTTACGGTCTCGTGGCTAGCGAGTGGCCACTCAACCTAGTGGCCGCTGATACAACTTTTAATTACTGTGGTGAATGGTTTCCAGTACATCCGTAGAATAAGAAGTTAATAAGAAGAATAATAACCCCCCTGGAAATGGCCTGTTAATTCAGTAGATTTTTTATATATGCTACATTTTATTTGGTAACTGCACCGGAGAGAGCGCAGGTTAGCACAAACCTTAGTTAGGTCTACTTATTGTTCCAAACAGACCATTAATTGGACGACCTGACCGCCAAATCGATGAGAAATCTCTTTAAATCTGCAAATGTCCCACCAAACACTGGTTTGGTGTGATGAAAACCCTCGTAGGATGAAAAAATCATTTGGTAGGAAACAAAACTTGTTGGATAGGAAGAAAACCCTGATTTGGTAGGATAACAACATTTTATCCCGTTTGGTAATGGTCAATAATCAATACAAGATTGGTGGGGATTGGCAATGCTATAGATGTACGAGACCGAGGCTTTTGTTCTGCCTTTATGTAGGATGTTTTTGTTTCTACTACTGGTCATGATTCATGATAGAGCATTGTTTAATTAGGTCTACCAAATTACCGCACTATACTAGCGATCGAGTTTCATGATGGTAAAAACATAAATTCATCATTTTCGATATGCTTCAATAATGCTTTAGTAAGTAGTATACGTATGTTTTTTAGCAAAATAACAATAGAATAGTTCACGTGGTACTTATGTAATGTATTAGGTATACTTATTAACGCAAATGGAGAAGTTGTAACAATACGATAGATAGACTCTATGTACAAATAGTATTACAAAAGGGGCATAATGAGAAGCGTTCTGGTTCTAGTCCTAGTCGTCATCAAGGGAAACGATAAACAAATAACATATTAATATCCAATCCTTCCATGCGTTCATCTATTTAAAGCTCTGTATACATCATACTATATATTTTTTAGTCGGTCGAAACGTCTTACGTCAACAAACCCTGTATTGTAGAGGTTGCATACTCAGACACATGCAAGTGGCTTTCAGCAAAACCGTCACACAGTCTAATGAAAAAAGATAAACTTCGCAGTTTCTGGGTTCCTGCTTTCACGTATTTCATACACTTTGGATGACAGCATGAGTGGCGCCTGGTAGTTGAATACACACTGGCTGAAACAAAAGCAGTCTAATGGCCCTAGCATTCACTCTCCTGTGTTTCTGAACGAAGAAACTTTGATTCTCTCCCTTCCTTGGACGAGAGAAAGTTCAGGGGAACGATGGGAAATGACGGAATGGATACCCAGGGAAATCTTTTATTTGCTTTGAACAAGAAAGCGTCATTTAGAGAAATATACTTAACGTGGTGCCTTGAATAAACGGTAAACAAGACACGCAAAGACTAGTCTGAAATACAGAACACTAGTTGAGCTGTGCTGTGCAACCTCCAAGTTTCCATCATAATAGAAAACATTGGAGTAAAACATAAAACTGGTTTCAAGCAATTTATATATTAGTTCCTTCCATCTTTTCTGTGTGTAAACATTTCTTCTCTAGTCAGTATCTGCCCTTGCTGGTAGTTTTGAAAAGAAAATGCATTCCGCTCGGTAACTGTATACAGTTGTGTACTGTTTCGAAAATAAATAACTAGGAAAATCCTATATAGGACCAACACGATGACAGTTTTCATGCAGCAGATGGAGAACATACAATCACAACTGGAAATTTCAACGACATTTTTACTGGCATGAAAGAGCGTGTTTCAGTCAATTTATCGTTCCCGTCTGATTCTCCTGATCCAAATTTCTGTATCCATACGCATTCCGATTTAGATATGGAGTTATAGAGCTATAATGGCGATTGAACAACTTCAGTTGGACAGACTTACACTTTTCATCACTGGTGCTTTCACTTCATACGTATTGTATGTCTGAATAAAATCTGGGGATAATGGCATGTAAATTTTCATCGAGACAAGAAGTTCATTCATTCATTCATGGCAAGAAATCTTTCGTAGAATTAACACTAATTTCATTCCGTTTCCAACTCCCCAATCGTCAATCGAAGACTTCAAATACGAATGCTACTTTAATCTGTGATAAATCCGATGAGACAACTTTCATTAATAAAAATGTACCTAAATCCAGAAAGTCCAGTTAAAGCGCAGTTACATTCCTGCAAATAACAACCTGAATAATACTTTCGATGCCAAATTCGAATTGAAATATTCCTACGCTTGAGGAAATTTGGATCTTTCAAACTTGCGTTATCGTGCCACTTCGTATTTTACTATTCTTACATTTCGACTACTTTATCATGGAGTAATTATATAATGTGCAAACTTCGTAACCTCACTAAAACTACGTATCGGTATCTGTATCTCGGTAAGAGGTTTCTCGAAGATATGTTCATAGTCTTCTGTTAGTCTCTTTTACGACAGTACTTGAATACAGAATTAATTCAGTCTCATGATTGAATACAGAACTCTAGTTTTGTTAGTGGTACAGAGCGATATTTTGAAGTGCTGTTGTGCCTGCTTCATGGACTGTTTGCAGCGTTTGTGTACCAATGTATCCGAAGGTCAAGTAGTAAGGTCATTGTATTTTCCGCCAGCCACCCTTTTTGTTAGGGATACAGAAGCCAGTAACACAAACGTAATCGTACTAAAGCAGTACCAGGTACAGTATAAAAAATAAATATATCCAGGGCGCTACGTAAAAGATTATATCAAAGTTGGATTTGTTTTGTTAGTTGTTTTATTTTGAACAATGCACTATACAGTGTACAGCAGACATAGGGTACATTTTTGGAATACGTGTGGACCATCATGCTATTACGGGTGCTAAATATTTTTGATCTTGTAACTCTTGTAAGCCCGGGTATTGCAAGTTAGTATATATGTTAATACTTTAGCTCACTTTTCAACAATCCCCTAACTATCTAAGAATTATGTTTCAGAACTATTAACTCATTTAAATCATTTAGTTAGTTCAATATGCGAAAACAAGCTCTGCGGTGTCTCCTTTTGGTGAAAAGTGAAAATATGTACCCACAACTTTGATGTCCAATTGCAACCAACCCAAGCTGCTTGCGTGGATGCAAATTCCCTCAAGTCCTCGTAAAAATTTACATTACAACAGGGACAGAAAGCCATCTCGTGTGGCTTGTGGGTATATCTAATCTAGCTAA
>JAANSN010004604.1:0-14572 GCA_036850665.1 Dicranocentrus wangi | reverse complement strand
ATTTTATCCGTTCATGTTTCATGCTTAATTTGGCATTTAATCATTTAAGGAAAGACGTATACTGCAAATGTGCAAGGAGACGCAATCGGCACGCAAAACTTTGCACTTCCTTAAAAATAAAAGTTTTTTTTGTTTTAACACATGGAAGCATGTTCTATAGCGCTCGTCTGAAATTGAAGTTAACACTCGCTTGGTTTGGAAAGCTTCATAAAAACGCCTTTCTTGAAGCAAGGTTTTTTTTTGCCATTTTCTTCCTTCGTGGTAGATCTGAAATTCTGGGTGTTCCATTGGCCAACATTTTGTGTGAACTATTTGGAACTTACTTTGAAGTATGGACTTGATACGACTCACAGTTGAACTTGAAAAGAAGTTGTTCCACGTTCTCAGAAATGTTTGATAGAATCCATCAATCGGGCTGTTTCGATGTGTTTCCTAAGATGCTGTCGGTATTGCTGTAGAGTTCCTTCGTCGTAATTTTGCATTGCAAAGTTCATTTGAACGGGAAAATATGAAATTGAGAACCCTTTGCGAACATAGCTGCAACTTGCCCTAGTTTCAAATTCAATGTTGAGATGCATTCGTTTAGTTTGCTAGGCTTTGATGGCTTCTCACTTTCGTGTCAGCAGAAATGTCAAAGATGCGAAAACTGGAAATGGGCAGAAGTGCAAGAGGAAACGAAAGGTATACATTGAAGATAAAAATGTTCGTTTGACCGTGATTTGCCAAGTCGCTTTTATGCCATGCTGGTATTCCTGGAAATTCAGACATCCTTTATCAACTTTTGGGATTCCTCAAAACGCTTTGTTGAATTTCAGGGTGACACAGTGCATTATCTCTCCTTCAATGTGATTAAAAAGTGGATGTTTGTTCGGTTCTTTGACAAGTTGGCTGAATTTCGCTAACCTTCGCACATTTCGACAAAGCCTACTTTTGAACAATCGGAAAGGGTATTACGTGATGATACGTAACAAGATGAAAAGAGTGAAAGGAAATGAAAAATACGTAGGGCTTGCGGAAAGGAAATTAAAAATTGAATTTGCAGCAAATGAACTGAGTTAACTTTCCAAGCGATCTGGGGGGAATGACTAGATTATGCAAGGAGGGTTTTTGTACGTCTTGAAGTGAGGATTTCAAGGTCAAAGTTTAAAAGATCTATATTTAATTTTTATGTGTAACAGCAAAAAAAATATGACTATGCTTTTAACAAATTATTAAACAAAATAATTACTGTAAAAGTTTAGAAGATGGATTGTCAGTAAAACTTTGTTCTTTTGGTAGAGGTGAAGGTGAAACCATCAGAAAAGCTAAAGGATATTCAACGATGTCTTTAACCCTGGGTGATTTTTCTAGATTAGAACTTAATGTTTCAAGTGATTGAAAAAGATGAAATGGTGTGTTGATGGAGCGTGTCATTACATTTGATGTATCATGCACTCCTGAAATTGAAATGAATAGATCTTAGTATTTTTACTTACTTTCGATGAGTCGGAAGAAAGGAGGCTTTCTTGAGTTAATTGAATTCCTCGTTATGCAAAGGGATGTAAGCTTTTATGAATACATGCAAATGAGCCAAGAGCTTGAGTAAGCACATCTTGAAGCAACGCCAAAAAGGCTTTTATGGTTCATCCCGCAAATGAAATTCTTCATCTCCCAGTCTATAATCTCAATCTTTCTTGAATTTCGTTGCTGGCGATTATATCGTTGACGGGAGAGAAAAAGGAAGAAATTATTTTAAATCCAGATTCTTTTAGATTGAATAAAAATATGTGTGACCTTTATTTTCGACGTTTGATGCCTATCCATCTTTGTTTTACATCTAATTTTAGTTATTCGCTACATTTTTGTCAAGAAGAAGCTAAACACTTTCCATTTTCTCCCTTACTATGTTGGACACAAGAGTAAAATAATAACAGGTAATATGTTTCAGTTTCATTTCTTGTGATACCCTTTTTGATCCGACTCGGTTACAAATAATATCGTTTTGTTATTGAACTACATAGGTACAGTGGTAGTGGTACACCATTTGGTTTTGAAACTTGTATTTCGGTTCGACTTGTTACTTATCTTCTAACTTTTCTGACTGCATAAGGTATACAAAAAAACGACACAACAGAAAAACATAAGTAGGCTAAGTACTTATACGAGTGTGTAGCATGTATCCTATTATTATTAATATATAGTTTGGTAATTTGGTTTCCATTTTGTACTGAAATAAAATAAACTTCCGCTCCGTCCCTCCAACCTCAACCGAATTACCTTTTACCAGTTTGAAACAAAATAAAGGAGAGTTCCTTAAATCACTTGATATCTACTAGGCTAACACCGACCATAAATTCTAAACTTACAATTATCTGTACGTCCTCATTTTACAAAGTTACTCGTATATAACCACTAAATCTTTGCTTTCTTACTTTTAAAGTGCGTCGGGTTTCTCCCGTGATCCAAAGCAATGGCGTATATCCACCCACGCGCTCAAATCACAATCCCACTTTAAAAGATACAGAATATTTGCGCAGGTTTGGAAACAATAAGTTACAACAACGGGGATAACAAACAGTGAACAAAACTTTAAAAATTATAAAATCAAAGAAGGGATTTAGATCCATTATTTTATATTTTAACACTTTCCAAGCTACTTTCACTGGGAAGAGCAAACGGCGTCTCTAAAGTATTCGTGAAAGAGTTGACTAGAAGATTGCAGGAATATTCATTATCGCTTTTTGAATTATAATGTAAAATGAAAAATATAAAGGCGAATAATATCGTTGAACTGTATTTTTAACTGTATTCAGGAAAACAATGAGTGATTAATAATTATAAAAACACAAAAGTAGCTGCTACCATTTTGCTGCCATTATTTTGTAGGTCATTTGTTCTCTCCAGTTGATCGGTTGACGTTGGAATTGGTTGGAAAGTACACCAATCATCGGACGTTGAACATTATTCTATATTGGTAGATGTTTTGTTGACTTAATTATTATACTGGTTTGTAAAACTCGCTATACGAGTGGTTCATATTATATTTGTATATATTATCCTGTCCCTGTGTCGTGGGATATACTTCATTATGTACATTATTACCTTTTACTAAAATACTCTGCATTAACACGTGACGCAAAAAAGTATGCCTCCATTTCATTATATACCTATGTATATGTTGTTCTATTATTATTATTATATTTTGGAACTATACTGTGTTATCAGCAATCTTTAGAGGTTATAAGCTACAGGTGGTATTAGGAAAACTATAGTGGATTGTCAGGAGCCGATTGGCATCAGAGTCAGTGTAAATCGTAGTATATCAAAATTGTTAAATGTCACAGTTTTTAAACGCATCTAGTATTAAAAACACGCCTAGCTAGTGATCACGATTGGCAAGTGCAAAAGGGAAACTATGAGGAAAGATCTTCACGAAGGAAGTTTTTTTTACAAAAGCTCCACAATGTAATCTACGAGTATTATAGTTAACCATTCAGATCAGATTTCTTTTCACATAATTGAAATCCTATTTTACAGTAACGACATGATTGTGACGAGTTTATTTAGTATCTGAAAAGGAGTCAGCCATATAGATATAATGTAATAAGTGTTACAGAAAAGTAGGTAATTCGGTTACTCGTGCAAAACATAAAATGCCACCTTCTCTTACGTAATACGTTGTCGAAAAATTCCAAAAAACACTACCTACTTCAATAGATATTCTACATTTAATATCAATATAAAAAAGTTATTCTGACTGTGCAAAGGAAGTCAAAATGTAAAATGGTGGAATTGCAATTAAAATCCTTTCTATTTTATTTAGTATCTGAAAAGGAGTCAGCCATATAGATATAATGTAATAAGTGTTACAGAAAAGTAGGTAATTCGGTTACTCGTGCAAAACATAAAATGCCCCCTTCTCTTACGTAATACGTTGTCGAAAAATTCCAAAAAAACACTACCTACTTCAATAGATATTCTACATTTAATATCATTATAAAAAAGTTATTCTGACTGTGCAAAGGAAGTCAAAATGTAAAATGGTGGAATTGCAATTAAAATCCTTTCTATTAATTTAGTTCTCAGTCAGACTTGGATTCACAAGTACTTCAAGTCAAGTCAACTTTCTGCGATGGGTATAATAATATACACGTGTATCTTAATATATATAAAATAGGGATATTATATGGAACAAAAAGTGGTAGTATAGTTGTACGCTCTGCACTTCTCTAAACTTAACATGTAGGACGTAAATTTCTAATCAACTATAATATCAATACACAGTCAACGGTTTTCTTCTAACGAAGAACACCATTCTTCTGCTAAATTTCCTCTTAAATCTATTATCTTAATCAAGTCTTTGAGAAAGAATGATGAGAATTTACCCGTACGACTTCAGATCTTCTTTTCTAAAACACTGACTGGTGCAACTGCGGCTGATCCTGAGTTTGCAATCTTTCTTTGATTAATGTCGCAGCAGTTGCAGATACCACGGTAGCACTAGCAGTCAGCGCAGTCAACCTGGAAAAGCACAGTACAAAAAAGGAGGAATTATTATTCTCCCTTCTTCTAAGCGCTTTAACATACACGACAAAACTAAACCAGACAAAGCCGAAAGAAAATCCGAAACAATGGGAAGGACAAAGTTTGTACGTGAAAAAAAAGTTCATTAAGACTAACAATTTTTCAGTGTAACAAAAAGAAAGGAATGTTCGCTTCCATTGAGTTAAGTTTGTGAAGCATGCATTAGATTCCGTATTCCAGTTGAGCACACACACACACACACACACATTTTGTATAATAGATCAACCAAAGGAGATCAAAAGATTCGTAAAATACAAAATGGAATAGATCAAAACCTACGTGGAGAAAAGGGGATTTCAAGGGTTTCCAAAATTGAGACAGTGAAACAAAAAGGCGGTATATAGAACGGAGACAACAACGGGAAGAGAAAATTTTATGTAGAGAGAAAGATGAAAGTTGATTTTTTTACCGTACGAGATTTCTATAAAGATTTTTTTGCTCTTAAAATGTATGTGTTGAGAGATTGAGAGAGAGAGAGAGAAGCTGTGTTGTGACCTACACGTTATCTTCCATCATGGCCCCATTACCATTCTTATTATTACAGATGCAGACACTACTAGTCGTCGAATTTTGGTGACCGTCTATCCCCTGGGGCCCCGACAGAAGCTGGTGAACTCCCCCGACACCACTAGGCATCACATTCAAATGGTGATGATGTTGCTGCTGCAAGTTATGGTGATTGTGGTGACTCTCGTGATTGTTCTCATCGAGACTGTGACTGTGTTTCTTGAATGTACTCCCTCCTCCCATTGAGATCGTGCCTCCGTTGGAATGAGTATTAGTGAGAAGAGAACCATTCTTGCCGTTAACGGTGGCCCCAGTCCCAAGCCTGTTATTATTAGCAATAGAGCCATTCAAAATAGTCCCACCTGAGGAGCGACGTCGCTCGAAACTGAGATTAGTGAGTAGTGTGCGTCTGCTAGATATCCCTCTGTAAAAACAATGTCACAAAATAGGGGGGAACTGAAATAAAAATAAGCTGAACTAGACAAAATAAAAAAAAATTCTATAGTATTATATAAGCTGTAACGTAAGCAGTTTCATATACCGTGCCGCGCACCGCGCCATTACGTTAAAATTAAGTTTGTCCTTCTTTGATTTGATAGGCCAAGGACATTGATTATGTACCAGTACCAGCCAGCAGCAGCAGCGTCGTCGTGAGCTAAGCCTTCCGGAGAAAGTAAGCCGCAGTGATTTAATCGGGATAACGATCGCTAACTAATAATTATCGCTGCAATAAAATTTTTTAGAAACGGGGAGCGGAAAGTAAGAACCTATAAACCAACTATAGTAGCTGTTTTAATTTTTAAAAACATTTTTAGCATGTAGCTCTAGAATACAAGCCACTGCAAATGCCGAATAGTCTCTACACTAATTAGAAAGCAGCATTCAAAATCGTCTATGACTTTTATACATTTTCCAGTCGACACCACTAATGAATTTAGTGCGCAATTAGAGCTATAACAAGCAAGTAGGTGTCGTCCTTACGTGGCTAGCTGCGTTCGCAGAATATTAACCGCTAAAAAGTACCGCTCTACATACAACAAACTACACCAAATGCTTCCCGGGTTAATAGCAGTGACATGTTTTTACATATTTTTTTGTGAATATTTTTTTTTGTTTCTGGGTATTTTCTTGTTACTGACTTGGCACATATTTTTCTTTCTTGTTAATTGCATGTTGCGTCATGTGTGGTAATGGTTAAACCGTATATATAGTCAACTATCATAACAAAGTTGTCGAACATCCTGTTTATTGTTAGTTTTGAGCAGGATAGTTGTAGTTTCTTTGTAGTTTTCGCACGTACCGGGTACGTATGTACATGACCCATTTAAATTGCATAGTTTACCTTTGCAGCTCCTTCCGTCTGGGTTTCCAGAGATGGAAAATTCCATAAATTAAGGGATTGAATAGACTATTTGACATCCCAAAGAAGAAGATACCCGACTGCATGTCATCACTTAGAATTTGCTATAGAGGAGAAAAGAAAAGTCGCTTAAATTGCCGTCAATTTAATATATAGGTGCTCTCGACGTTCATTACAACTCACTAATACACTCTCGTCCCGCGTATACCTAACACGTTTCAGACAAGGATGGAAAAGTTTCTCTGAGAAAGCGCACACGGAGTACAGGACCAAGAAAGGGAGAAAGTTGGGATAATTTTAAATGTGGCGTGTTTTTGATAGCTATGAAAAGTTGAACTGTGTGCTCCACACTAGCACCATAGCAGGATATTGATTAACAGATTATGGGCTTGAACGATATGCAATAACAAGTTGGGGTCTTTCCAGGATGGAGAAAGTTTTTGAAAAGTTTCCCGCATGAGCCTATCAATCAGTGTTAAAATTAGGAATATATTTCACATAGGAAACAAAAGTTTGTCTTTACTGGATGAACTGCTTGGAAGAAGCTTTTAGGGAACAACAGGAAACAGGAAAACAACTTGTTTCGCTTTTTACGAGAAATTAAGTCCACCGGGAATTCGGACGTGCCTTTTCTCCCAATTTTCAATTGAACTTTTGAACACTACATATATACAGATTGCAGAGTTAAAAGAGAACACAGCTCACGTGTCTATTTGGAATGAAGAAGAGTACGGTAATCATCATCACATAGTATGGCGTCCAACAAATGATAAATGTTGTAACAATAGCCACTGAAATTCGTAGACTTTTCATTTTCGCTCGGCGAATCAGCTTCCGACGATTGGGGTCGATTAGAGTTCGGAACGACCCTGAATGATCTAGGATTTCTTCATTACCTGCGAAACAATAAGAAAATAGATCAAATTTGGTTCGCCCATTTGGTTTAAAAACATCTTTGAGCATTTCACAGCAGCAGTTGTCCTTTCATTCCTTTTCTACACAGAAATGTTACAGATGAGATGAAAAAATACATTGTTATATGCCTATGTCCCGTTTTGCCTTTTGCTGAACAGACTTCTTAAAAAGTACGTTCCAAGCCTGCTTGCCTATTATCTCCAGTTCATTCTATTTGCATGCTTTAATGCACTCATTACCGTCAGCTAAGTCCAGTTAATGGTTTTGCATGACAGAGCCTGTTAGACAGAAGTGAACTATGCGACTAGGACAACTTCTCCTTGAGACTTCAAGGACTATAGTTAGCTCAGAAAATGCAATCTAACTCATTGCCAGTCAGTGAACAACTCCCACTCCCACTTGCATTCAGTTTTAATCCGAATATCGCATTATCAGCATTTTTCGCTCTATTTATGCAACATGCTCTTCAGAGTGGGCTTGGAAGACGTGACTAGTAGCCAACATTCAGGATTTAGCGGACAAGTTAAATGCATCGCGGTGGAACTATTAACCTATTAAAGTTGGATGCATAATTCTGTAAATCTCAGCATCTTAGCTTATTCAAACGAGCAACGAAATACCATAAATTGTCCGAAGTGTAAACCGGCAGCCGGATTATAACATTTTGCGCATTAAGTCATTATATAGTTTCCACTGAAAAAGACTAGCTGGAACACACTTGGGGAAAATGCAAAGACTTAAAAATGTTTCGCAAATTTGACTCTAAATAGAACCATCTATCACTTTTCTTTCGTCTTACGTAAGTCAAGCTAGACTAGACAGTCTGACAATATATATAACTGCATGTATACTTGATGCGATACGAGCCAACAGAAGTTGCCTTTTCAAGTACTACTGTAAAGTATACCAAGGAGCGGATGGTGAGGGATGTGAGAAGCGACAATGTAATTATTCTAAGCTCATTCTTGTGGAAACTCAAGGAGTCATGTCCTTTTTGAGGTTGGCTTGTAGGTTTTATATGAGGAAGAAGGCAAATACAGGCAAGCTCTAATTACTGACTTGAAGACAATACACATCCTCTAGAGCGCCACATTTTGAGGTGAGTTGCTCAGCTTTTGTACATATACATTATCAAATTGCAAACCAGGAATCCGTAAAACCGGTAGGGCATTTGCATTAAGGGGTCCTTGAAATTGAATTTTTTATTAAAAAGAAATAATTCAACTTCTTTGAAAGCAAAGTAATTTCGACACAAAAGACTTCAGTTGTCAGAATCCGCATTGAAAGAAAAAAAAGTGGATAGTTTCAGGAGAAGCTCTTTTATGCGTGAAAACAGCATGCCTATATATATATATATATCTTCCGTGAATAATGGTATTTTTGTTTCCTCTCATAGATTCATCAGAAATGAAACGCCGTGAAAATCCAGTTTCCTTAATATATGCTTATGATATGCATACAATTTTTGTTTGCCCTTTGTGCGAAATTTTAATGAAGCGTCGTGAAGAATCTCGGAGTGTAAAGTGGAGAAACAGGCGTGGGGGTTCGAAAACGGGTTGCATAATACCAAGTGAAACCAAAAGCTGTCGAGAAAGTCTAGAAAGTATGTACTTTCCTAATTAATAATTCTTAATTGAATTTTTCTGTTCAAATGAGAACCCTTCAAGACCTTAATAAGAATATTCGCTTTGTGGGTGTCTATTTAAGAACACTTTCTTTGTTTCGATGAAAAAAAATTATGCAAAGTTTGCTTAGGGAAATGGAACTTACGCTGAAGTGTGCAGAATGTGAGAAGATAGGTAGTAGCGAGAATCACAAGTGGAATGATGAACATAAATAAAATGGTAAAAGTGGCATACAAATGCTCTTGCCACTCGGCGGTATAAGTGCCATAGGTAACACACTGGTAGAACTCCTCGACGAAGGGGCCCACGTCCACATGAAACACGACAATCTGAAAGAAGCAAAAATATAAGTTATATCAAATGCTCTTGCCACTCGGCGGTATAAGTGCCATAGGTAACACACTGGTAGAACTCCTCGACGAAGGGGCCCACGTCCACATGAAACACGACAATCTGAAATAAGCAAAAATATAAGTTATAAGTTATACAGTTTGTGGATATTTTTTTATTTTTCTTGCAAAGCATATATAAAATATATTACAATGAATATTTCTATTTTTTCGGATCTTATTTTGTCATCACACCATGTATGAAGGTAAGGTAAATATATTCTCAATTTCAATTCCAACAGCCCACATAAAGTACAAACATTATAATTTCGATCGAACTTATTTACAGAAAGTTTAAAATATCTCCGAAATTATTGAACTCGGTCCAAGGTCAGGCGTAAGCCTCATGGGACCTACTTTCGTATACTAGTGTATCAAAGGGGTAATTCAGTGAAAGTTGGGCGTATAAGTGTGCCCCAAAATTGTAAATCGATCAGTTCTGATGTACTTATGGTAAGAGACTTTCCCCACTTGAGAATTCAGAAATAGATAGAAACCACTACCGCCGCACAATCACCGAACACATAACCATAACCGTTTTTGTTGAAGCGTGAAATCAAGCAGATGCGTTGCTTGAAAGTGCCATAATAATACGACCACCCAGACTACAAGGTTGATGCTGAACTGGATGCATATTATTAGTAAAAGTTTGTGTAATGCGGGTTGTATAAACTTTTATATGCATTTGTAAACATGAAATGGTTGTCTGCTGGTACGGATGATAGGTCGTTTTAAAATATACCGTGTTTGTTTTATCGTTAGTATAGTGTCGAACATGCTCTAAATATTTCCTCACGTGTGTGCCTTGCATTGTATCAGCATTAACGACCATGTTTGCATTGAGCACATAAATACCGAGAATATGAAAGTATGCTGAGTCAACACAAAGCTGAACGTGGTCTTGCTTCGGGTAAAGTTGTAGGTTTTTAGTCTTAAAACTACATTTCTTCATGTTACTTCTTCTGAGGGGGAATGCGATTTGCAAATCATTCAATATTTAGAGGAGTACAGTTACAGTTCCAGAAATTCGTAACCCAAGTCATTCACTTGCACTTGTAGCGAAGCAGCGAGCACCCCTCGAGTTGTTATCACGTATTCTTGAAATAAACATGCCTTCCCAGGAGGACTCGTTCGTTCAGGCAACATTTCTACTTAATTAAAATAGGTGAGGGAAATCAACACAGCATATCCTGGGTTATATTTTGAAAAGTTTGTGTAGTAAGCAAAAAAGTGGGTTAAATATCTTGATTGGAGAGGTAAGGAATGCAAGGCAATTACTTTAACAGTAGCGATGCTACCGATGATCCACGATGTCTGTATTATAATTGTTTTAAATAATTGTTGCTGATACCCATGCAAGGTGACAGTAGCATGAGTAAATATCGTGATGATATCAAACGAATGAATGCGTTTGATTATTAATTGGTTGATTGCAATCATGTCAGTTCAATTACTTCTTCAAATACGAAGACTGTTGACAGAATGAGTTCTAGAATTTTAAAAATGTTAAAGCTTATAGTGTGGGACAACAATTCGACGCGGTTGTGCTGTACACGCCACGCATCAACGCATTTCGATTTTCAAACATGCAAACAATACGAATGGTACGATCTGATTTGCGCAAATATTGAAGAAGATCGTTCCAAAGTTTCTGCTTACCATAGGAATATAGTATTGTATAATTTTACATACACACATGGCTTGTCTGAAGTGTCGCTTTTGTATATTTAGATTTACCTGGTGGTGCAACCAAAAAATTACTCACGCTTTCACTACGACTTCGTTCGCATCAAAGTAATTCTTGTCAACAGCGATGATACGGTCTAGTATATCCAGCTACTATAGATGCTGGATTTATCCTTCACTTTCACTTTCCGCAATATATATGCAAAAAGTGTGTGAAAGAGATTGTGTGTGGAAACGTGACAGCTGACCATGATACTCACCAGCGATGACTGAGACGTAAAAAGCCTATCACCATCAGTCTCTCATGGTTTCTCAGTTTCTCGCGCTGAACGTCTTGCCTTGACTGCAAATGAAGTGGTACATTATGTGATATTTACTACGAAAATGATAGAAAAAATGTTGTTTGTGCACTCAAGGGAAAGAAGGAAGGAGGGATGGAATGTTCCAGCTCGATGTGAATGTAGGTATGCTCATCTTTCAAAAGAGATGATTTTCACTGGTTACATTTCGTCAGAACTCCGAAAGAAACGAAAGAAATTCATATACACTTTCATTCCTCAGTGCCTACTTCCGCTTCGTTCTAGTTACACAGGTTGTCCCTATGTATGAAGACGTGACGGAATGCCAAAACAACAAAAGTATGAGAATTCAAATGCGCGGTTGCGATAATGAAAGCATTCAGATTGATGTCGCTAAATGGGGCGGAAACGAATACATTGGTTTGTAATAATTGTAATAACCGTATTAATAGGAAAAACGGGAGAAAACCGAAACGGTGTGCAGAGATGTGTATCATGTGTCAAGTCACATGTTCTGCTTGTGCAACCGTATTCAATGCAAAATGAAAGTGTATGAAGCCAACCTACCTAGCAATAGCAAAAGCATACCACTACATCATGAGCTTGATGAATTGGTAAATGTGAGGAAAGGTAAAAAAAACGAGCATTCGCTCAAATTCCCTGCCTAGATATAACTACTGGAACTGGACATATTTCTAGGAAAGGAGCTATTCGAAATTTACAATCCTCTAGCATTTGCCAAGTAACCAATAATGCAAATGGTGGGTTCCCATTATTTAAGTCCAGGGATGAGATAGAATGCACTGCTTTAATTTTGAGGAAACTACTATTTTGCATTCAGTTGTTGCTTCAGAAATAGAGACGAAATGCACAGTCTCTGCCTGTAGCGGATCTAATAAATTGTAAATACTGAAAACTCCTTATTGATGTTGCAAAGCAGGCAGGTGCACTTTCGTTAATTAAAAGAACCACCAAATAGCCACCCGTGCAGTTCAATATCTCCTTGGAAGATAGTGACTTTTCTTACGGACAGCCAGTTCCATTCTCACAATCAGTTCTGATGTCGTCACTTATCATATATTTAAATCACTGATGAGTGCTGGAGGCGTACAACCGGTTTACATGATAAAAGCTTATTTATGTACACAAGTCAGACTAACATAAGCAGTGTACTACTAACTGCGTAGAATACACTAATGCAAAGTGCTGAGAATAATGGCATGTTCACCGGTGTGGAGCGAGTGATGCAATGAGAACGTGTTTTACAAGGACGTGTCGTGTAGATGATTGTATTTTTATAAGAAGGTAGTTCACGTTCGATCCCTATTTTAATACCACATACATATGATATATGTATAGGAGCACTCGATAGACGAACGAACATTTGCGTCAGTTTCGTCTATCAGAAAATAAACCGTCTAGCTCTCCTTCTGACAGCCAGAATATTTTTTAGCAACCAAGCTGACGTACATGTACAGCCAATCTTTCGAAAACTTGTTGAGCACTCGATAGACGAACATTTGCGTCAGTTTCGTCTATCAGAAAATAAACCGTCTAGCTCTCCTTCTGACAGCCAGAATATTTTTTGCAACCAAGCTGACGTACATGTACAGCCAATCTTTGGAAAACTTGTGTAATATTTTAACTCCGAAACAATGTGACTACGACTTTCTACTTATTTCAAGTGTCAATTTTCATTACAGGAGCCCTATTTTTCCTTTAAAAAACCTTGAAAGTTATGCTCTACTTATATATTTCCAATGTCACGTCGGGAAAGCCCCTGGAAATGTTGAGAAATGTGCAGTTGGCAGTTGCAGTCGTCTAAGCGTTGCTCAGTTCCCAAAGGAAAAGTTTTTTTTGTCTTTGAAGACAAACTACGCATTGTAAATACATTCCAGAGGAAAGCCTTTGTCATGTTGTGTCGTGTATATTGCAATCGTTCCTCCTCGCCCCTTTCATACACTTCCAGCTGCTGTGACTGTTCCCATAAACAACACCTTCTCGAACATCACACAATGCTATATAGTTTGCTCAAAGTAAGGTGCTCCACAAGTAAAATCCAAGAATTAGTCTTTCTGTCGTGTTTCCAGTCCCACAAGTGCCTACACGCACGACGTGAGGTTTTACTCAATTTGTACTACTATTCTTGGCTTGATTTGGCCATGAATTCGCAATAAGCACTTCCTTACCGCATAATGCCACTTTGGCTATACGTGAGTTAACTTTGAAAGGAAACGGAAATTGATTTTTACCCTTTTTCTATGGAACTGTCTTAGCAAATCATCCTCAATTCAAAAGTTCTTCTAATGTCGTTTTTTTACTTTTAAACTTAGACAGCCATATTAATAGCAGTTTCGACTTTTGGAGTTGCGAGCAGAATGATAAAAATGGGAGCAAGAGGAAACATGGTTTTAAATTTTAAATGGGAACATATCGTGCAACTCGAGTTAATAATTTCTGACGCTTGTTGCCACCCTTTGTATAAGATTCTTTTGTTCGTTCCGAGTGCAGTAAACAACTGTTGACAGCTTGAGCCGGGTATTAAAATAGCTCAAATTGTCTTGTCGGTAAAATATAGTGCTTGAACTATTTTTTGGCACTATAAGTTTACTACTTATAATTAACCTGCCAACCAACCGTCAAGCTGCCACCAGTATGGCTTATAAATATAATGTCAAGTAAAACTTTAATCACAAAATGTAATCAATGGACAATAATGAGGAGAGAAAAACGTTTGGAAAAGCCACGTCAGTCTCGTTTCCTTCAAAAAGCATTTTCACTTTTTAAGACAATAAAAATAGTCTAAATATAAGGACGGAACGGAAACTTTAAGAAAACTCGGAGGAGGCTCCCGTTAGGTAAAGCTACAACTGCCAATTCGCAAAATGACATGTCCTCGTTGGTCTCTATCGATTCATCATTATTACGCATAAAAAAGATGTATGGGAAAACAGATGGGAGCAAACAAGATTTTCCTTAAACAAAGAGACTTTCTTGCGATGGCATTGTAAATAGTGAAAAGTGTCACTCCAACTCAAACAAATAGAGTCAACCCATGTTTTATTTTATGTAGTGTTGTATGGCTCATCTGACTTTTTGGAAACGACTTTATACCTATTGCCATTCTTTACACAAGAAATAAATGATTTCTTTTATATCGGCGTTACTCTCTTATTGACTGTCAATGTTCTCAAGTGTCTCGTCTCTATTGCTCTTTGAGTAAAAAAA
>JAANSN010004603.1:3163-14587 GCA_036850665.1 Dicranocentrus wangi | reverse complement strand
GGACCCTGACATAAACCGATTAAAGCGTACAAAAACATCAACTACCACTCAAAACGAAAAAGGTATACGTCGGCTTAGAAATTAAACACGATACGAGAATAGTTTCAATATAATCCTGCTTGTTGATTTGATATTTTAAGTTTTCATTTGCGGTTGATGGTTTTGGATGTCCTATCCTAATCCTATTCAGCCGTAGAATTTTTTTGCTTGAATCCTACGCTATAAAAACTTGCACATATGGTTACATTTTTTATTTGGGTAGTGGAGACAGGCTTGGCTGATTTTTACTAGGGGTATTTGCGTGCACAATGATAAAACTTGTAAGCAATTTTGGTGAGGTACTTTGCTTGTCTCGACGTGTAGTATAGAGAAAATAAGGTGGCAAGAAGCCTTTTGAAATAAGCCGATTGCAGGTTTATAAATACCAGACACCACAGCACACAGGGTTCCATTTTTGAATTTTACAACTAATCTAGCTTTTCAGGAAAATATAACATATGTATTTTCTGAAGCTATTTTGCATACCTCTATCTACATTTAGTAATAGTAAGGTGAAGGTACGCGAATGCGCCTGAAATAAGCCGATTGCTGCTAACAAAAATATCAAATCCCACTCTCGTCAAAAGTATGTCGGCATAGGAAGGAATAGAACGCTGTTTGCTTGAAAAGCTTCATATATTCCTTCGTATTGTAGTTGGTAGATTAGTTTTGGTGTGGAAGTATGGGACAATTGGACCACGTCCTTTCCAAGAAAAGCTTTGATACATTTCTGCTTCTTGGTGTTTGTTCTTTTAGTATGGGGTAGCGTCGATGTTTTTGAATGTCAAATGCTTTTACTGGATTTCTTTTGTTTGGACCCAAACCTTGAGAAATACTCTGTAACCCACAGGGGCAACATTTTTGTATTTTGAAACTAATTTACCTTTACCGAAAAATATAAATATGTATGCTTATCAACCTGTCCACACATGTCTATCAAATACAAGCTTGGTATTGGGTTTTGTTTGGAGCGCTTATTATTGTCACTCATTTTGGAAATAATTTATTTTGTGCTTGTTTTCTTAGAATCAGATCAGTCGTGTATTTGTACCAACGTGGATCCAAACAGGGTACGTTGCATATATACCTTTTCAAGCGTATAGTATTTGAATGAGATGACATGGCTAGCAGTTACAGTAGATGTAACGCAAAATGGTAATGAGCAAATAACTAGCTCAAATGAAGTATTAACTAGAGATAGTCTTGTGGAAAAGGTTTCAATGGCGCATGCAACTCTAACTGTAATAAAACAAATGTAAAAAATATTCTCCAATACCGCTTCGTTCGTTATGTGAGTTGTGCAGAAAAAACGATAATTTTTTATTGTGAAATTTTAACGAGAATGCATTTTGAAGAGACAAAATAGAAAATTATTTTAGCAGCTAATTATAAGTGCATAATTTTGAAGCTGGCCATGTTAGGCAAGCCAGAAGGCATTTTGATGAAAAATCATTTAAAACGCTCTGAAACACGTGAATCGCTTGAGTTAAAATTTATTATATATAAACCGACTTTAATTGTAAATATGACATAACCAATTAAGTTATATGTGGATCTTAGTTGTGGAACATCAAAGTATTCAGTTTGAGTATATGTATTACTAAATATCTTTTGTTTTGTTTTTAACAAAATGGTAAAATGTACATTATTGTTAAAATGCTTAGCAGTATCTCAAACATACGGCAATACAATAACGAATTTTTGATAGATCCTTTCAACATCCAACAACTTTATTCTTCTGATGTGAGAGCCCTTTCTTCACGAATTAATGTACCTCTGCTAGTTTGAATTTCAACTATTTATGTAGATAAACGTGCAACTGGTTACGATGGTTTAATTGTTCTGAGAGATAATTCAAGACAAATTGAAGTAGCTAACGATCGTATATTTATTGTCAATCTCACATTACCGAAAGAAATAACATGGATTTGTCAGAGGAAAACGTTTAAATTAAGCCAGTCTCTGAACATTTTAATTTCTTTGAGGTTTTCATTAAGTTTCTATTGTCAATTCACAACATACTGATTCCGTTCAAGCCAATTGGCTTGTTAAAGTCTTTACAAAAAGACGTTGTTTGCATCTCTTATTTCTGATACTTTTGAAACCCTCGAGTTTCCGTTACCTCTGCTAAAACTACTTCATCAATGGTATTAAACACGTGAGATAATGTTTTTCCTGAACTTGTACATCTTAATAAGATTGTCGCCTAAAAACTCACATCTACAGGAGTAATTTATTTGTGTGCACGTTTTTTATGCGTATTTAAATTAGCCTTTTGAGAAAAGGATTTCTGGCACACATTGCATTTGTAAGGCTTCTCGCTAGTGTGAACTCTCATATGTTTTGACAGATTCCCTTTCCAACTGAACGACCTGTCACAAATTTCACATGGAAATTGCTTTTCTGATGTGTGGGTTCTCTCATGCTTCTTCAGGTCTGCTGTGGTAGAGAATTTCTTGTTGCAAGTGTGACAAGCGTAATTACAGATCTGCTGATGAACACGAATTACATGCTCCTTCAGGGATCGTGCGCTGGTATAATCTTTTCCACAAATGTCACATTTGATATATTTTCTCTGGGAATGTGTCTGCAAGTGCCTCCTTAAGTCACCTATGTCAAAGAAGCGTGCCTTGCAAAACTCACATTTCACATTTTTCTCTCCATTATGTACTCGGCGGTGGTGAACGTCCAGACCATTCTTGCTGGCACACTCATATTTGCAAATAGTGCAACTATACGGCATCTCGCGCGTGTGTGTTCGCATGTGACTCTTCAAGTGAGCGCTTAACTTAAAAGATTTAGTACATATTTCACAAAAATATTTCAGTAGTTTGAAATGAATTGTTTTGTGGTTACACAAACCACTGCGGCTATGAAAGATCTTTCCACAAGTTTCACAAGGAAATTCACGAGATTTGTCATGGATCATGTTCGTATGAGTGGACAAATTGCTTGACTGTCTGAATCTTTTCCCACAAACATTACATGGGTACGGATGTTCCCCAGTGTGTATTCGGATGTGTTTCGTTTTGTCTCCTTTTAGAACAAATTCCTTAGAGCACAAAGTGCAAAAGAAGGGCTTCTCACCAATGTGTCGATGAATGTGTTCGTATAGGTAATAACGATGATTGAATGTTTTATTACAAAATAAGCACGGAACTGACATTGTGATCCGTCGGATTTGATTATTTATTAAATGGAAAACGTGGGGTTCGGGTACTTGCAGAGAATTGTGCTTGAACCACAAAATGACATGAGCACACTAAATGAGCGAGAGAATAAAAATGTTGAGTACTTTCGTATTACGGTTTACCCTTTTCACTCTTTAAGTACTAACACTGCAGCTGTCAGTGCTCAAGCAAGTCAAAATATGAAGAAGTAAGGAAGGGTGTTGCGGATTTTATATTGGCTTCAAAACTTTTTCGCCCATTGTCAGGCGCTTGAAATATTGATACGGTGGCCCGTGTCCTCAGTTTAACTTGCTATATATTCTGCACCATATACTCCATCAGAGATTGCGAGTAAAAATTTGGAGTTCGTGATTATTGTTAAAATTGAAATTCTAAATTTGAAACAATTGTAGTTGATAATTATTCGAAAAACTAACATTGTCACGGCCAATTTGGACAATTATGAAGACTGGGAAATGGTCCCCCTTATAGTTGCACACTAAACCTAGAGTTCCTTGCAGTAAGGCATGCCTTTAGGCAACGCAGTTTCTTTGTTACTGTTTTCTAGAAGGAAAATTGTACGAATAGGAACGGACGTGAGACAGGCTTCACTAATTTATATTCCTGTGTAGACTAAGCAAACTTGTGGATACGTCAGATTAGGTACTTTGCATTCCTCTACGTGTAGTTCTGGTAGGGTGAAGGTTCACACGAAGGTTCCAACGGTTAGGCGATTACAACTACCTTAAATAACGCATTCCACCCACTTGGTGGAGGTAAGCCGATTTACAAATAAATAGAATGACATGTGTGAGAAAAGCTATGTTCGTATTGGGTGGATACTTTCAGTGTGGAAGCACGGTCAATGGTTTTGAACGTCACAAAGCAAAGCAGGCAAAGCAATCTCATGTCATATTTTCTTAGAAAAAACCGCAGAAAGAAGGTAGACCGACTATGGTAGTGGGGACACGCTTACCTGAGCTGATTTATACCAGGCGTATCCGGGTGCACAGTAAACACACTTGTAAGTAATTTTTGTGAGATACTTTATGTCGACTCGTAGTAAGTAGTAAGATGAAGGTGCACAACTTCTGAAATAAGCCGATTGCAGCTAACATAAATACTAAATACCAAATACCACTCACTTGAAAGTAATCCGATTTATAAATAGAACATGTAAGCATGCAAGTTTTCATGTATATTCATGTTTGTTGGTTGGAGACAGAAATGTTGTGGGACAGAAAAATGTTTCTGAATGTAAAATGCTAATCCTTTTCTGTCATAGGATTTCTCCGTCGTCGTCATAGGTTTGCGTCCTACCCTTTGAAAAATATACTCACGGGATAGGATTACACTTTTGAATTTTACAACTAATTAACCTTTTCAGCAAGAAATAACCCATGCATTCACGGCTACATAAACCAATGCAATGCTTCGTTCGTTAATATTGTTTTTGGTGAGGTACTTTCCATACCTCTACTTGTAGTAATAGTGAGATGAAGGTACGCGAAGGCTACCGAAAATTAGCCGATTGCTTCTACAGAAATATCAAATCGCACTCTCTTCAAAGTATGAATATATAGGAATAGAACGCTGTTTGAATTCATTTTAGGCTTTTTAGAGGTTATTTATATTTTATTTTAAAAACTTTGTTTTCCTTCGTATTGTTGTTGGTAGGTTATTTCCGATGTGGAAGTATGAACCATGTCCTTTTCCGAGAAAGGTTTCGATACATTCCTTCTATTTGCTTTTTTATTCTTAGCAGGGAGTAGTGTCGATGCTTTTTAAATGTCAAATGCTAATCCTGTTCAGTCGTAGGATTTCTTTTGTTTGGATCCAGCCCTTAAGAAATGCCCTGCAACCTCACAGGGATATATTTTTGTATTTTATAACAAATTTAGCTTTACTGGAAAAATATAACTACCTATGTCTGGTATGTATACCCGCCTATCCACCTGTTTACAAATACAACCTTAATGGTATTGGCTCTTGTTTCAAGCGTATATTATCTTCACTCACTTTTAAAAAATAATTACGGATAATTCAAACTACGGACTTTTCAATAATGTACCACAAATAAAAACGCATTTGTTTAGGAGTTCATGAGTAGGTAACTAGTTACTATTAAAACAGCCCAAACTATACGTATATCTCAAATTTGAAGTGAAATTATTAGAATCACTCAGCCCGAGAGTGTTATGAAAATTCATGAGGATGTTGGCATTTTTTAAGAATTAGTCTTTCAAATAATAACACCTCGCTAGTGTATTATTATTGGGTATTATCCTCTTCACTATTTCAGGGTTAAAACGGAAGTCCCAATGTTTCACCTTTTTGGAATCCACCTGGGCACCGGCGCTGCAGATTTTAGTACATTAGTTTGTAATAATGTTGTACCAAAAATCCCAGTTGAGATTGCAAGAACAACCTGGAGTTAAATGACAAAAACCAAGAGTGTAACTACTTACTTATTGATTAACTGCGTAATACGGCTATTTTGTTTTTCGTGAACTGTAAGTCTTGTCATCTCCGAAGTGAAAGAAGGAAGAATGATAAAAGCATTGTTAACACTTTGTAGTGTAATGTCTACAGAATATTCTTCCGCTGCGCTGCTCACGGAAAGGGAACTAGGGTTGCATTTGTTAAACCAAGCATTTAGGAAAAGCAGCCCTTTTCATATTTAATAAGAAAAGGAGCCAACAAGAAAGGTAGATGCAAAAGGATTGTAGAGGTAGAAGGTTGGCGTAGCTAGGCGGTTTGGACCTAGGGATTTTATGTAGATACTAAGCAAACTTTTGAGAATTTTTGTTGAGGTAAGTACTTTGCATACCTCTCTAGATGAAGAAATAGTAAAGGGAAGGTCCACAAAGGGTTGTTAAATAAGCCGATTGCTTGTAGCTAACATAATTACTAAATATAACTTTTTCTAATGTAATCCGACTTATAAATAATATATTACCGTGTTGACGAGAAAGGTTTGGATATGTTCCTTAGATCATTCTCCTTCCTACGAACTTAAAGTTTTGTATTTTACAACTAATCCAGCTTTACAGAGAAAAACGACTATGTATCCATACCCGACCCGAATGCAATATCAAAAGCTTGGTTGGCATTTACTGGCATGAAGCCATGAAAGCCGAAAATTTAATGGGGCTGCATTAAATGGGACACAATTGCTGGGAAAAGGTAATGAATTTTGATATACTTCAAATTACAAAAATGCATAACGTTTTGAGCTCTGCAAAACTAGACCACTTGGGAGAATATACATGATTTTCAAAGTCCTCGCGTAAAACTATATAAAAATGCATATTATTTCACTTCTTGATTGGAGTGAATCTACCCCCCACACCTCCTTGTTAGTGTATTTATTGTTGAAATTGAATTGCGACAACATCTGAGATTTGAAACTATTTAAGTTTTACATTCCAAAACGCAAATCCGTAGCGCCTGTATAATATTAAAAAGAGACTCACAGGATTTTTCTAATGCAACCAAGTCTCGGAACTCAAGCCACGAATAACAAAAAATAACCGCTTTTTGGGATATAATGAGTCCAGAAAATTACCCCTCAGTTACTCACTGAAACTTGAGTTCCTCTTTTAAAATAAGCTTATAGGCAATAGAGCTCCTCCTTTCATATCTCTGCGTGTTGCAATGGTAAAGTGAAGGTGCACATAGGCTCCTGAAATAAGCCGATTGCAGTAAACTTAAGTACAAAAAATACCCCTCAATACAAGGTAATCCGATTAGGAGATGAAACGCCGTTTACGAGAGACGTTTTGTTTCATTAAAACTTGTTGAACGGTTATTTTCAGTTCGAAAGCACGGTCGATGTTTTTAATGTACAATGCATACTAATCCTTTTGAGTCCTCGGATATATTTTGTTTGGGCCCTGCCCATTTGAAAAATATGCCCACAGGGTCACATGATGTTTTTTTACTATTTTATAACTAAATTCTACCTAAGCAAAAAAGGCAAATTTGTCTACAGTATTCATGCCAATACATTCCAGATACAAGCTTGTTGTTGTGTTGGCCTATGTTTCTTAGGCTTTATTGTGATCCCTCGTTTCGGAAATAATCCTTGTGCTCGACTCTTCGTCCTCATCGGGCATATATTTTTACCAACCTTTGTAAATGGGATACCTCAGGTGATATACATTTTTACAAATACTGCGTTTACATGACATGAACATTCCTTACAGTCACAGTGGATATGAGGCAGAATGTAAATGATAAAGCAGTTAGCTTAAATGCTTTGCTGAGTGCGCAGTCAAGGTTCCAGAAATGTGCCGAGAGACTGCCCAAATACAAGGACTGCTTTTCTTTCCACATAGCAATCAATTGACCAATGTATATCCTAGGAATGATGTGCCGAAACTTATTATCTGCAGTGTGCATCTAAAATATAATCAAATATGAAATACTTGGAATTGAAACCTTTCCAGCTACTATGTAGAAATCTGTAAAAGTGCGTATTTGGAATGTAGGGGTGGGTATCCAATTTTGAATATGTATGGCGTTCCATGCTTTAGGAATCCAACCACGTCCGCTAACATTCTGTAAACCGTAAATCTGAAATGAAAAATACCTGCAGATAATGATTTAATCATCTCTTTTGTTATTAAAGTACTTTATTAGAAAAAAGGAAATTTTTTGAAAACAATAATATACCAACAGTGTTTGAGGATAAAATAATTTTAGAAATGCCCGCGAATACTAAACTTTCTACTTTACTATCTTTAATCGTAATGGGTAGACTGTAAATTTAAGAATATTGCACCAAAAAAGTGGGCATATCTTAAAATGTGCAAGCCAGGATGATGAATCAATCAATGATTCATTATGGGCAGAGGGTCATCCACGATCCATGATTACATTTTTATGATTACCTTAAAAGCACTAAGCATCCGTGCTCTAACAATTACTAACTATAATTACAACTAATTTAAAAATTAGCTTACATTACATGATTTATACTAAAAATAAAATTTAAAATTAGAAAATTTATTATACAGAATGTAAAAAAATCTGCTGAAACAAGCTATGCGCGTGTTGTAATTGGCTAACACAATTTATGAGAAGCAGTATAGTTTCCTAATTACAGCATCTACTTGAATTGTTATACACTGAATGATGATGCCACTGTTCGCCCTTGTCTTTTTTTGCGGAAGCAATAATATAATATTTCTCCTTGTTTCCATACAAAAAACCAGCTGGGCACAGCAGTCACCTAAAATTTAAATTCTGCATTATTGCCCGGTTCAACTTTACTAAATGACCACTGTTATTCCTGTTCAGAAGCAAAACTTTTATTTCCACATATTATTGCCTTGATTCACTCACTTGATAACAAATGAAATATAATGTGCTCCATTTTTTCGTGTAACATGTGTGGAAAAATTAAAGATATAATCTATCGCTGGAAATCGATTGTGTTGCTCCTAGGAAGACTGTTTCACTCGACACAATAAGTAAGTTGCATCTAAAGTATTTACCGTCATTGCAGTTGTCTCCAGTTTGATTTCAATGTTGCCAGTAATTCTTTTTCCATTTCAGACTGAACGCTATCCTAGCATGAATTTGTCTAACGCATAGTTGTCCCAAATATTTATTTTACAGCAATCATCCTTAAAATGAATTAGAGCTCTACAGTCACTCGTCGCGAGTATTGTAGTTTGACGGTGAAATGACACTTCTTGCAAAAAAGTCAAGTTGCATCAAATCAATCACGTTTTCATTAATCTCTCTCAGGCGGCCGTTGCGTTTGTTATAGAAATCAAATGACCAATGCAAACATGTTTCCGAGTCACCTGGAAAATTCTTTAAACTATCGTGATATCTAATTCAATTCAATTAAAATTAGAGTAAGGTATTATATAGATAGTTTTTATAACACCAGATGTGAATAAATGATTTGAGGTTTTCCAGGAGTCACTAAATGTAGCAAGATTCTCGATTCCACAAATAATATGTAAAGGAGTAATTTATTTATGAGCACGTGTTTTGTGCTTATTTAATGTTCTCTGTTGAGAAAAGAATTTGGCACACACACTACACTTGTAAGGCTTTTCGCCAGTGTGGACTCTAATATGTCCGGACAGGGAACCCTTCCTACTGAACGACCTGTGGCAAATTTTACATGAGAATGGCTTCTCTCCTGTGTGAGTCCTCTCATGTGTTTTCAAGCTTCCGCTGCTAAAGAATTGTTTATTGCAGGTTTGACAATTATAATTACGGATCTGCTGATGAACTAATTTAACATGGTTTCTCAAGGTTGTCACACTGACAAAATCTTTTCCGCAACTGTCACATTTTATGTAGTTTCTCTGGGAATGCGTCTGAATGTGGTTCCTCAAGTCAGCTCCGTTAAAGCAGCGCACGTTACAAATACCACATTTAAAACTTTTCTCTCCATCATGAACTCGGAGGTGGTGCAGCTCCAGATTTCGTTTGTAGGCACACTCGTATTTGCAGTTAGTGCATTTATACGGCATCTCACGGGTGTGAGTTCGCAGGTGACTTTTCAAGTAGGTTTTCAACTTAAATGATTTTGTGCAGATTTCACAAGAATATGGTAGTAGTTTGGAATGGGTTGCTTTGTGAATAAACAAACCAGGGCGGCTATGAAAGATCTTTCCACAAGTTTCACAAGGAAATTCATGAGACTTGTCGTGGATCATGCTTATATGTGTGGATAAATTGCTGGACGATCTGAATCTCTTCCCGCAGATGTTACATGGGTACGGGGATTCTCCCGTATGTATTCGTTGGTGCTCTGATTTTTCTTGCTTTCTCATAAATTCTTTGGAGCAGAAAGTACAAAAGAAGGGTCTCTCGCCAATGTGTCGACTGATGTGCTCATACAGGAAACAACGATGAGCAAAAGATTTGCTACAAAACAGACACGAAACTGACATTGTTTTTCCTGAGCGATTTTTGTGTGAGATTTGAGTATTTAACAAGGCAAATTCATGAGCGTCTTCTACCAGAGAATTGGCACTATCAACTATAACACAACAATAACTTTTACGTGAAGGGGTGTAGGTTTATTAAAAAAATTTACTTTTCAATAACGCACCACAATTGTCAACTTATTTGTATAAGACTTTTTTATTTGTTAGAAATTATTTAGATAATAAATTACACTTCACTACTCTCTACTTAAAAGTACGATTACTATAACTGTTCAAACGGAGGGTGAATGCAAAATATTTGAATATTCTGATGCGTTTTGCGCTGATTATGGTTAAACTTATTTTTACTCTTTTTGATAATTGACAGTTATCATTATCTATTTAAATTCATTAAAGTTTTGTAAAAGACTGTAATAGTACTACTTCCAGTGCTCATGCAAGTTTGGAATCCACAATTGATACGCCAATGCTCCAGATTTTTCATTTGTTTTGAATATATTGGAGATACTCAAGAAAAATTATTCGACGGCCGTGTGCTCTCCTTTACTTACTCTGTTGCACCAAGTATTCGATCTGCATTGCGAGAAGACAAATTATTTGGAATAATTATCGTTCAAGTTGCACGACGAAATCTGAGATTTTGTAAATATTGTAGATTCACATTCCAAAAACACAAATCCGTAGCGTCTACACATCACAAGACTAAGATAATTCTCACGAGCACAAGCTACATAACACAAGTCCACGGTCCACACTCTAATCCCGTTTTTGGATGGACTGGTAATGAGTTTTTTTGTGAACTGTACTTGTTGACGGCGTGACGTATTGCTCCGCATAGCGTATACATACACAAATACAATTACAGTCAATGCTGGAAGCACAAAATCTCTCAAGGTGAGTTTAAGGAAAGGACACGTTTGTGATCCTGCAATCCCACTTTTGTTTGATGTGAACCACGCACTCATAATACTTATACGGTAGGATTGCACCTATTGGGTTTTTGGGCTGTTGACCCATACCGCTTAAGAGTCAACAGGGCTGTTGACCCATAAGATCAACTATCTGTTATGCAACATAGAAATTGAATTTTAAACCTGGACCATTTACTGAGCCAATTCGGGACAAATTCAGATCTGACTGCTATTGCAAAGACTGTAAATAATGTACAATTTTAACCGTCCTTGGGGACGAGACCCAACGGCCCTTTTAAGGGCCAACATTTTATCCAAAGAGCAAAACTCAATTTCTATCTTGCATAACAGATAGTTGATCTTATGGGTCAACATCCATGTTGA
>JAANSN010004602.1:0-14587 GCA_036850665.1 Dicranocentrus wangi | reverse complement strand
TATGGTTTTTACATTTTACATACTTTTTCCATGTTAGTTTTTCCATTTTACATGTAAATACATCAAAAAACCTTTTTCCATGTAAGAAAGCCAACCCTGATGAGCACCCGTAGCTTGCTTGCACTTCTGAGATGTCACGTTTGTGAATAACTCACAACAGGGTAAAAATAAACGTCAAAAGTTGAGTTTATAATGTTGAAATAGTTAAATAAATTTTCCGGGATTCCTTTTCCGATGAGAAACGTTTTGTAATTGTAGAGGTGTAAGTGTAAACACGTTTCTTAATTGGGGGTTTCAACCCACCCATAGTCATTCAATTGCAGTCCGCTGCAATGCACAAGGTCACTTCCTCCCGGGTTAGCAAAAGACTCAAGAGAGGAGAAAATGCAAAAACAAAACCATTTTTCACCATGTTTGGACAGCGAGTTTTTAAAATGGCACATGATTTGATTTGAGTGACTACTTAAAATCCCCAATTTAGTATGATTAATCTCACTTGCTACACGAGTCTAGATTTCTCGCGACTCATGTGAGTTATACGTTTACCAGTGCCACAATCGATTGTGTGAACCAAAAATACTAAAAAACCCCCCAAAAAAATAGTACTTTGAGCTTACCTTTTGTAACTCCAAGGCATCTCCCCTGTTGTCGTTCAGATCACAAAAAGTATCCACTATAGCATCGTCATCTCCACTAATATCGTCCGCATCCAAGTCCTCCGAGAAGCCAAGTTCTGAAGAGTACTTGTCCACGTCGATGCTTGGACACTGAAATAACGATTTTAATTTTTAAATTCAATTAGCAAATTTATGTCATTTTTGCCTCCATCTTGGCAGGAGCGAGCGTGTATTACACATTGTTTGAACCCAACGTATGGAACCCCGCCGTGTATTCTTCATTATTTAGAAACAATGTATCATCTTGCAAGACAAGATCGCGAAAAAAGGCTTGCCGACATCTTTAGTTGATCATCAATCACTTATGTTAGATATGGAATCTTTAAGATACTTTTCTCTTTGGTTATTCGTGAAGATGCGAGATTCAACTTGAGGATGATAAATGACTTCATGAGATATCCGTTTATAGTACCAAACCCCAAAAACATCACCTGTGTAATGATAATGATATGGATTCCCTGTGCAAATTGCTCAATATGTGTCTACATTTACGTGATTCAGTCAGGGTCACGGGCAAGGACAGGTAGGACAACAGGAATAGCAAAAAATATCTTAGGACAAACCCTTTGAAAATTGTCATGTTACGTTAATCATTTCAAAAATTCAAAGTGTCTGGAAATAAAGATAGCGCATTTTCCACTAATTTATCCTACAACTAAGCCATTAGCATTTACTTCCAATAGGCAATTTCTTGGGTAGTAAGCTCGGCTCATCTATGAAAGCTGACATTCTGAAAAATGTATAGATCCTATTGCTATATTATAAAAATAAAAATAAAAACAAAAATCATAAGCTTTTTACTTTTTTCAGATAAAGTAATAAATATGATAGTCAGTCAAGGTAAGCAGCTAAAGCATTAACAATAAAAGCCCATGGTGCATGGAACTGGACTTGGAACACAAATACAAGTCAACTTCGTCCTTCCATTGTCATTCTACCATATGCGTTTGAGTAAACGTTTTTCATGTACATTATTATGCATTCTGCACTCATGTAAAATGGCCCGAAGAAACAAATCTTTTTGTCAGCAACGCAAACAGGTGACAAAAATGGTCACAGGCAAAATACTACCAATGCTTATCACATCACGAACAAACGACGTAGCACAAGTAAAAATACATATACACATATTTTAGTGTAATTGCTTCCTCCTGGATAAAGGGTTGGCGTTTATTATAGTCACAACCAATCAGGCGTATTTTAGAGAAGGTACAGGAGTTTTATTAACAAGTACGCTACTGGTACTGCTTTATAACTGGTCTGTCAGTCTGCCAGTTTGTTCGTTCTGTCACTCTAACTCTAACTCTTTTGGCACTTATCCATTTGACTTCAATTCAAATTTTGCATACGGATACTTCAGACCAGGGTCTAGAAGCCTATTGATTTTAAGACCTGTAGGTGAAACCTTAAGGGTTCCATGCTAGTGTGATTTACATTTTATGCTTTTCGGAATCCTGTTCCTTTGCCTACTTGACTTTAAATTTTGTATGCGGGCCAGGTCCTATCTTAACTGGCAGCGTATGGTGGGCGATATCCAAACCAAAGGTATTGGGTTTAAGGCTGGTGGCTCCAGTGGCTCCACTCAACTTCCTCTGCCTCATTTATACCTCTTGCACCGCCCGAGAGTTGCCGGCAACCTTTGATCACGGGTCGGGGGATTTGTCCAGCAATAAAAACTGTGAGGTCTGCAAATTTCGAGGATAAGTGACATTGAAAATACACCCCTCCCCAATGAACGTTTAATTTTGCGACTCTAATTAACGCTAGTTCCTTAAGCAGATATAAAAAAATTCACACAAGCTTTTGACACAAGTTAAGTATGATTTGGGTGTATTATATAGTGGTTTCTTGCATTATTACGACTATTGTAAATAAAATTCTGTACACTAATCGGAATTTGGCGTACCAGCCATTTGCCCCTAGTAAAAAGTTATCACCAAACTCCATTCTCCATTTGTCATAGACATCATTCGTTCGCAGTGCATGGGCAAGCAATGAAGAACATCTTACCAGGCAGGGATTAGGGATTACTAAATTATTGTGTCGCCATTTCAATGTTAATTGGAAGAGGAGACATATCCAGACGATTAAAAATCACGGGAAAAGGTGTGGGTGAAATGCAGTGATGAATCTTGTATATACGCATCACTATAATATGGAACATTTACATTACACCACACAAAATTTAGATACTCCTAGTTTCGAAAAGTCTAACACACAATGTTAGGCACCCTGAAAGCTGGTTCGAAATGGGGAAAATATTATTTTCGAGTTAAAGCAAATGAAATGAACAGCAAGATAAATGGAAATAAATACCTCTTCACCTAAAATATGTCGCTGCCTGCAGGGGGATTACCACGAATGTTTCTTGAGTATGAAATTTAGTATGAAGTACGAATGGCACAAGAGAATTGGGAGAACTAACGTCAACTTTGGTAAAAACAGTTCTAAGAAATTTCCTCCTATTATGTACCCATGTAGAAGCCAATCCCAACAGATCGGGGGTTTGACTGACAGACAGGGAACAACGATGTACTTAAAACGATGAATTTTCGGCTTTTTACTTTCTACGAATCTTCCACATCGATTTTCCCGCATTTTAGATATAGTTAGACTCCAAAAAGAGCAGCAGTAAAAGTGAGTTGCATGTATATATATTACGAAGTCTACTTACACAGCTTTAGGGCATACATAACTTGTAGATTTTTTCGCAAATTGGGAAAATACATATAGGCTTTGTTATGTCTTCAAGAAATTCGCAGAGGAAATATTAAACAGGTTTCTTGTTGTACTCTACTCAGCCAATTAAACTGTGTGAGTTGATGGGCAAGCTACGAAGAAAAGTCTAAACAGGTCGTTTTTATAAACGTTGGATAAAATATTTTCCCCTCAGAATACATAATGCTGGAGTGCGTGCGTGGGATATTCTAGCTGGTAGAGTTTTTCATGGTGCTCATTATTTAAAATCTCTTGTCGTTCCTTACATTTTCCGGACTCGAACTACGTGCTATTTTCCATTGTTTCCCCAAAACACGAGAACCAGAACGGGTAGTCAAGTCTCTTGAAATAGTGAAGTCTACTCACTTCACTGGACTGGAGTCGCTTTTTGCTTTTCAAGCTATCATCCGTCAACCGGGGGAAAAGAAAGATGCTCTGTGCTATATTCCATTCTTTTCCATTCTTTTGAGCAGATCATTACAGCAAAGTGGACGGAATTGTAAATCTTGTGTGCCTGTGTGCTCCATTCAAGTTGCAAACTCAGCTGAAAACTGGAACTCAACTCCTCCACAATGCTTTCCCTCACAGCAAGATTTTTTTGTCTGTTTCGAATAGCAAGACAATAAATGATAATAACGAGGCTAGAAAGGAATCATACTTTGAAATGGGAAATACCTAAAAACTACAATAGTTGAACAAGATAGCCTACCGAGGAGAATCATTACATCTCATCCACTCCTCGTGTCCTCATCATCCGAAATGCCAACAAGCTTTTCATTTCAGAATCTCTCGTGTGTAAGTACTCACTCGGATCACAAGTGCAATTCTGAAAATGGGATCCGTACAAATCCAGTGACTGTACTCACAGATGATGATGGGATGTGATGACGAGCACCAAGTAAGAGTACAAAAGCATAAAATACAAAAGAGCTGATAGCAGTTGAGTTGAGAGCTGAGAGACATTTAAATATTCTCTTGTTTAAGTTTCGTTCAGCATGGTAGACATGACGGCACCATCATCAGCCGATCCGTATATCCTCCCCTCTTCACGAATACATGCTACATGACATGAAAAGGAAAAAGGGTTCTCTCCTGTTTCCTTTCCTTGAACAAAAAAGTTCGAGACTGTTGCTAGTTGGTTTGCATTTAGAAATCTCTATTACTCGAATATCCGTCCCTCCGTTACTATAAGTTGCATCCATCTCCTCGTCTGGACAATGAGAAATGAATAAAAAAGTCAAGTAAACGCCACGTCGCTTTTGTTGCCTGTCTGAGTGATATTCTACTGCGTCTTCTCCATTTTTACCGGAGTTACTCTCCCGTTATGATTATTACAGTGGTACAGGAACGGTAACAAATGACAGTGGAATAAAAATCCATCATGTGTCATTACCACAATAACACTATCCCTTTCCCTATGTACACATATCCCTACCCAAGTCCTTGTCATGAGGATGTGCACACAGAGGATGAGGCGAGAGTGCTTTTCCTCATTTTATATCCTAAAACCCCATGCACTTCACTACACTGACCTTTTTCATTCGAAAACATTAAACCTCAACCGGGTTTTCATTACACCTGTGCCTTCACAAAAAAACCTCATGGAGTCAATGCCAATCTCCTTTTTCATCCCTTTTATTCTCTGGTCATCAGCACGATACACCCCTCACTCCGAGTAAAATGTTTTGATACCGTAGAGTAGAAAACTAGGGACCAATAATGATAATCACAGCCATAGCATAAAACATCATCAGAGAGAACAGAATCCAACATGGTAATTGATGGAAAGCAGAGGCCATCATCGTCCAGATAAGAACCCCATGAGGCACATAAAAAAATGGATGGTGATGGTGACTAGACAATCCTGTGGCTCCCTATTATTGTTAGGGAAGGAGCAGAAATAAAAACCGAAAGCGAAATTATCACGAATTCATCTCACAAAACATAGGTAATCGTAATGGTCGTCGTGATTTGTATCATGCTCCTCGTCAACAAAAAACGAAGACGGAGATGATAGAAAAATAGTTGGCTCAGGAGCTGTAACAGCAACAATATTTATCTTTTCTCTTCCTTCATACCTATTTACATTCTGCTGCTGATTATTGTTTTGTTTATCTTGAGAAAATATAACTAGTGTTTAGCACAGAGGGCACTCAGGGCATATACTTATATTCAAGGTGCATGAATGCAATAGGAACTGAAGGAAGGCTACATACAAAATAGGTTCTATATACACGTTGCTTATACTTGTACGCACCAGGTATGCTTTTTCGAATTTGTAGTGCTATTTTAGACAGGGCATGCCGAATCAACAAACATCTTAAGTAGAAAGTAAAATCCAGGATGGAAGCATTATAAAATGTAACAATAACCAAATATCGTAAACAAGAAACAGCGTTGATAAACAACGGACATTATGCTGCTGCTGCTGTTGTTGCACGCACAGATTGACAAAAAATGTCTGTTGCGTACATCTTCACATTCAAAATTGTACATGTTGTCGAGTTGAAGAGAAGCTTGTGTACATTTTACTTGAGGGTTTTGTTTTTAGAAAATGGTTTGGTTATTTCAAGGAGAACCGGGATGCCAAAACCAAAGGAAAATAACCGTGTGTAAACTTATCCTTATATTTACGCTCGTACAGTCTTGGTGTTGACGATGGTGAGGGAGTGTGACGAAGAGGATGAGAAGAATGAGAACAGGAGATGAACGAGGGTGGAAAAAAACAAGGGATATATTACATTGTGTACGTACCTAAATATCCCTGTCTGCATGTTTTTGGTAAAATGAGATAAACAGAAAATCGAGAAGGGTAGGTTAGTTACTAGGTTGGCTTTAAAAATCCCCTGTATATTTACACTCACTCAACTTGACTGCGAAGGAAGCTAAAGGTATTAAGCATGTACAGCGTACGAATACCTCGGTAAAAAAAAATCTTATTTTTCGTCCTTTTTTTGTGTAATCAGCAACAATGTTGTACATGGGCTTACAATGGGCTCTGAAAATAGCACAACTGGAGACTACATACATTGTGGTATAGTTTCACTTTCCAATTTTCCATCCTCACTGGACTGCACCCTGTCGCAACGAGATAAACAAAGGGGAATAATATTTTTGTGGGTAGACACGTTTTTTTGTCAACCAAAGAAGATTTAAATGCGTATATGCTACGAGAGTACAAGTGTGCACTTTAGGCCCGACACATGTGTGCTGGTGCATTTACTTGGGAAAACCATTAAAATTAGCCATTGGGACAATAGCCATTAGAGCCTGTACCATTTCCCCCTTTCCCATTCGTACCTTCTAAAATGCTGACACAGAGACTGCTTCTGCTTGAGACATTTTAACTTCAATTTCGCAATAATTAATAATCACAATCACACTCCAGCAAGAACTTGTAGACTATCTATCTAAAACCATCATATATCACACGCATAAACATACACGCTTTTTCAGAGTAAGTAACTTGAGAATGCATAATTTTTCGTCGTCTTTTTCTCGCCCCCCTCTATCGTATAACTCAACTCAGGAAACAAAGTTCTCGGAAAGGCATAACGATATGTGCCTGGAGACATTAAAAATGATATCCTGGAGTTGAGATACCAGGAAGCTACTGTTATTACATACTACTAGATATTTTACTTACGCACCCTGCCAAGCCATATGCGCTCTCAGGCACGATGGCATTATCTAAATGTATCTTGGCCAGACTCGTACAATAAAATAGGAAATAAAGAAATGTTTCATGAAATTTCATGTGATATCACCAGGTCCCAAAGTGGGATGAAGTGTGTAACGACTGTGTAACGGTGATGATAGAATGTGTGGATATAGCTTCGCTACATATCCTCATACTTTACGATTTTTTCAGCATCGCATCACTTGTTTTACGAGTGTAATTCTAACGCTAATAGTACTACTCACGATCACGATTGGTGTCCTCTACATGTTTTTCCCAGATGGAGGTGATGACTATAAGGACACATTTCATGATTTGGTAAGAAAATATACTTACTCTTAGCGTAATCTCACTACACTTGAGAAAAAATATATGTCACACGACAACTTTAATGGCCTGGAATACCTTACTTTAAAAAACGTATGCTTTATATGTACATATTATTTTTTTACTTGGTTGGGTAATTGGAAATGGGGGAAATGAGCCATTTCACGAAAAGGTTGACTTTACCCGTACCCCTGAAAATTCTAAGTTCATACAAGTATGGCATACACGCACAAAGAATAAAAACCAACACAACACGACAGAGGTACATTAACATCAATCACGATTCATAAAAAAGTACGTATCAGATGCGTACTCACCAATCCTCCGTAAAACTTACGATTATTGCTTACTTTCTTTCCTGTCCCAAAAAACCACGGAGGGGTTTTACGAAGACCCTTAAAAAGTGTCACGTAGAAAGGACAAGGGACGAGCTTGGCTAAATGTTTATAACATGTCCTTCCCTTTATGAGCATTTCGTTACGGTGACTGTGACATGTCAACCGAAAACCTATTATGCCTCCACTTTACGTTCTTCCTAACTGCGTGGTATCACTTTTCCAGAGTAAATGAGAGGGAAATGTGTAAACAATTCTAAACTCCTATTAATTTCCAAAGCTGCATCCATCTCCATACTGGATTTTGGATATGTTGAAAGTTCTCTAGTTTGTTTTTGTCTTTGCCCCATTCGTGCTTGTCATAAATGTCGATCATGATGGACGGATACAGGATTTCTCGAGGGACAGGGTATATTGCGGTTGTCCCCTGCTGCGGTTTATGATTTTTATTGATTACACTTTCAAAAGGCTTTGCATCCCTTCTACAGAATCGGATATCTTTATGGGCGTAAATTTCATCCCACTGTCGTAATAAAAATCTGATTGTGAGTGCTATGCTAGGGATCACAGAAAATACAGAAAGTCTACAAACAATTAAGTTTGGCTAAGCGTAACTTTTTTGGATGATGGTGGACTCCAAGGAATACTTTTCCCTTAGAAGTTATCCTCGACTTCCAGCATTTTCTCATAATCCCTCTTGCACTGCAGAGAGTGGAACTGAATGCAAGCCTAACTCCATAAAGATTTTGTGATGACATTTGCCCAAATCCACACATCGATTAAATGACACACAAAAGGGAAACTGCCCATTCAAATCGGATTCCCACAAATCCTCTCCTTCAAGTTCGAATGCAGCCAGCAATTGCAACTGCTTAGAGTTTGCTGTTTTTGAGTTCATTCTCTAATGTAAGCCATTCCAAACAAAAATTCTCCGTCATTGAATTGTGAGCATTTATGTTATGATTTTCCGTCTCCTCTGAAAAAGCTTTCCCAGTAAGTTATCCTCAAAGCTCGCCGTGATACTACCACTTTGCTTTACCTGATATGTACGCTTGGAAGGGCGAGGTTTGGATTTGTGCATAGAGAATGTGTGGGATTTTTGTGTAAAAGTGCAATAAAGCAATCTAGCAAGCTGAAGTGGAAAGAAAGAAAATGCATTAAAAGTTTATGTTTATTATTGCTATTTTAGCCTCCAAATGCAAAAGTTTCAGTATCTATTGAAGAGTACCACACATAACACCCCACAACCGCTATAACCACACAGTAGCGTGTACATGACAAAAAATTAGAAGAGCCATAAAATGAAAGATGCTCACCACTCTTTGCGCTATACTGCTCGGTATGAATAAAAGCTGGACAAAATATTTAAACATGATCCACATTTATGACGACTGTCTGTCTATGCAAAGATTTTGTAAGCTTTAGATACATATAAAACTTATGTAACGTTAATGTCTATGCTTGTGTAAAGAACTATTATTACCCAAGTTATTCCCAAAAAAAATTCTATGTTGCTTTCATCAGTAGTTGTTACCAGTGAAGAGTTATTGTGCACGTGTATAAAAAGTACAGTGTGTTAGTGCGTATTTACGTAAGATTACGATATCCCAATCTTAAATAAGAAGCAATACTGAGCAGATAGCAGAAGCCGATTAAGAAAGAAAAGATGTGGAATGCATAAGGGAAAATTGTTTTCTCGTATGAATTGCTTCTACTTGCACTTTTACAACCTGCATGTCAAAAAATCTACGTAAAAGCAACCCCTATCCGCCCTTCATTACAGTTCATATTAATCGTAATAGCTTTTTTGAATGACGAAAGAGAGGTGCAGGCTTGTTATAAGGCGAGTCTTAATCCGCTCGTAACGGCTTTTCTGGAGCTCAAGTTACTCGAAATGAACAAATTGTATTTTTATGAAACTTTGCGTTTCTATTGAAGCAGCTTTCCCTATTCAGATTTTGTAACATATTTACTGCCTATTGTGCAAGCAAAGATGAAATAGTTACTTTTCTGCTTTGTTAATTGTATGATGAAGTATACAAGCTTCTGGATTCGTTACTGATGTGAAATGTGAACTTACTGTACTGTAGGACAAAGAACGGGAACGAGTTCTGTAGGGTACGTACGTCATAGTGTTGCCATTATGCAATTTATCACAGAAGAGCCCTTTTCAATCTTGTGATTTTTAATGTACATATTTTTTAACCTGATTCTCAGCTTCATCACAAATGGAGAAAGAAAGGGGTTGATCAATCATGGTTCATTGTAGGGAAAAGGGAATAGTGTAGATTAATCATCTACTCATCTAACCATACGCCACGACCTAAGTGTGATATAAGGTAGAAATGAGGGATCGACCGAAATATGCTTGAGGGGAAGGGATTGAAGAGGGGTTGTTACTTTTTCGTTTTGTTATTATGGCAAAGTGTAGATTTGCATTTGTCGTATGTCATAACGGGTTCCTCGGTTTACAGTAATTCAATTGTACATTGTACACTCTATCACGAGACCATAATTTTACGCAGACCATCTTCCACCCGTGCAGTAGTTCGCCCCGACAATAATTTACGGATATTGATAAATTCCGACCAGAAAACTTTGCGACCCAACCACAGTTCGTACAAAATATCCACTGCTAATAATATCCAAAACTAAAATTTGACAAACTCATACTAGATGGAAACCTACGTTAAAACTGCCTAACTAAACTCATTCGGAACCTATCCCGAACGTAACATTGCACAAATAGAAGAATTCATAGACTTCTAGAAATGCGTACGAATGACTGGAGGAGTGTGATAATTTATTTGACAGATGGGCGCTATTTCATTGGGGGCGGACCTGTACCGTAACGAATACAAGTCAGTCCCGAATTAAAAATTTTCCAACATTGCATACACGCTGTCTCCCCTTTTTGCTAATCTAGTTTAAACTGCCTAACTAAACTCATTCGGAACCTATCCCGAACGTAACATTGCACAAATAGAAGAATTCATAGACTTCTAGAAATGCGTACGTATGACTGGAGGAGTGTGATAATTTATTTGACAGATGGGCGCTATTTTATTGGGGGCGGACCTGTGCCTGTAACGAATACAAGTCAGTCCCGAATTCAAAATTTTCTAACATTGCATACACGCTGTCTCCCCTTTTTGCTAATCTAGTTAAGTACTTAATTTAAGTTTAAGCTATAGACTGTGCTCTAACAATGTTTTTAAAACAAAACGATTTTTATTACAATCATGCGTACAACGAAATCGTAGTAATTTAGGAACCTTCGGCAGATAAACAGCTGGAAAATCTTAATCTAAACATTTTGGAAATTGGTGGAACCATCATGATCCTTTCTTTATATATCACGTATCACGTCCTACTGTCCTCTTGAGAATAGATTTATATTGAGAAAGTTGATGAAGATACAAGATACAAAGATTCTTTAGTCTTCAGACTCTTTAGCCAGCCCCGCGCCACACCGCCTTTTTCAATAAAAGCGTTAATCTAATAATGATTCAAAACAAACAGCCAAAATTAATGTTACAATACGATTCATTTTGGAATTATGCCTATGAACTATAAATTACTCGGATAAAAGAATTTATAAAGAATTGACTCGGATTTATACAGTTATTAAGTATTTTTTTCCAGAAAACTAATGCGTAAACTAACAATCTTATTAATCTAAATAAATCAAGCAAGTCTACATTAATAGATGATGATCATCAACATGACTTTTGCTGCGCGGATAGTGACTACGTGATCAACAGTTTGGTTAGAATCGAAACCAACTAAGGCCTATCCCCTCGCTTAAGGAGCGGATTGGATGCATCCATACGCATATTAAGAAATATTTCAACTACTCAGCGTCCAGCCAGCAAGCCGTCGTGTAATATAATAATTATTTCGATTGCTTCAAAAAGCGATTCCACCAAGCGGAGTGTGCGCCACGTAGATAAGACGAAGCTTGTTGAAAAGCAGTTAAATGTCACGTATTCAATTCTTTACCTCCAACGGATGAATAAACGTTGTCGGCCCGTTGATCAAAGAGTAAGGAACGGCAACACCCTTTTCCTATAAATGATAAAATGAAATACTGATTAAAAATCATGTTTTAATTACTATATGTAAGTAATTAGAATTAGACAAGTTGTCCCTATCTGATAATAGGTACCTTGAGCAAAAATAGAACATTAGCTGCCTGCTTCCGAATCTCCGCAAATGGACAATCGATTGTAAGTCTTAAAATGTTAATGAGACATAACGCATTTGGTGGTACTTCATTCGCCATACTAAACTCGCCGTCGTCTCCCTCTCCACAGCATTCTTCGTCTTCTGTTGGACTGCTACCCTGTGGGATGTACATTAGTCCTCCAACGACAGGAGTGGAGGAAGGCCTTATCCTCCTCATTCCCCTCATCGACCGGGCGCTCTTTTGATTGAGTGATAATTCCAGATCAAAATCCATCTGCGTATACGAACGGAGTCCGACATCAGACCAAAAATTTTCTGGACTCGGTTTAACTTCAGAATTCGCACTCTCATTCTCCACCTCCAAAGGAGGAGGCGTTGCCGGCATTCTGTTCCTCCAATCCTCGGGCATGGCAAGCCGAAAAAGCATTTGAATCTCTTCTTCCATCATCTTGACTTGACACCAGACAATAATGTATAGTCTCAACTTTTTCAAAATTGTAATTTCAAATGTTCAGGTAGATCTCTAGTAAATTCGCCGAGAAACCTTGCAGGCATCGAACGGAAGAACTCAAATCTCGCTCAACGTAAGATGTCAGGGGAATACAAGTTAACAGTTGACAGTTCTTTAGCAAAATTAGTCAGCAAAGTACGCTTAACCAAATAATGACAGTTTTACCTGTCAAGTCACAAATAATGTCAAACACAAAGCACCACTAAACTTTGCACACTGCAACATGCACCTCCAGCAAATTGGACACTTGATTTTGGTTTGGTGTACAAAAAAGAGACTAAATATACTTTTGATATAAAGGTACTACGTAATGATTTCGCTAGAAATTTCTTTGGAATTCTTGTAAAAAATCACTTTACAAATATATTGCCGTTTCTTGGAATGGAAGTATGCAAAACTCTTCAATTCACTGCGAGTGAACATCAAAGAGACATCTCTTCCATCTATCCTTGATGCCTAATACATCACGATTCGGATTCATATGAGTAGTAATGAACCCAACAGGTGTTTTACTGCATGTCCAAATATGTCCTTAATTCTTCAAATGTCGTGACACGTGAGCGAGTGATGTGTCATATTATTAACGATAGATATTATTCAATGTCAAAACTAGAATTATATAGAGGCAACAAACGTTGATATGCTACGCTTTAAATTGTGTAAGTGATGACGATAATGAACAATGAAGCTGTAAAATTAGGTCATAAAAATACGCCTCATAAAAATTAACTAAAAATGACACAATTCGAACATTTTCTAGCCAACTTCTAGCTGTCAAAGCTGCAATTGTGGATTAGACGATTAGGATTAGGAAGCACGATGAACAAGAAAGAGTTTCCTAAGTTTTAAAACATGAACACACGTGCGTTTTTGCATTTGCATCTGAATTTTTGAATTTGCACTTTTGTTTTCCACTTTGTCTGCTATTATAATTGTCCTCGGAACACATTAAAGCCCCGGGCCAGTGGTCACAAGTGTCTATCCACTATTCCCAAGGAAAAAGCTCTCGGGTTATCCTGCTCCAGTAATGACAAGCTACATCACAATTTACAGTTCCATAATCCACACTATACACGTGAAGCAAGTAATACTTCTTGATATATTACCGCAAGCAAGCAAACATCGAAGAACTCAATTTCCAAAAGTAATATATCGCTATTCCCTCCCGTACTTTCTTAGTTTTCAAAATAATAGCCTGCTTGCACTAACATTTATTTTTTTAAAAATATATATACATCTATAGCATTCAGATCAATTAAAAACTTTTTCACCACACAGATCTGCACAGAACGCAATAAATTGTTTTTGAACACCAAAAGTGTATGTCCGTCCACACATTTGCCAACCAAAACAACGTGCTTTTTTCACCGATACCTATTTACATGCACCTTTTACAGACACTACCTCTATAAGTCTATATACAGACAGAAGAATCCTATATAGTGCATGTGTGTGTGGATGCCTAAAATGTCCTGTGTAATTTCAAGTGAAGGTTACACCATTATAAAAAAAATGTAACCCAGTCTTCTACAATAGTCTTCAAGTCTGCCGCCGCATGGGATATGGAAATTTTTTTCAGGATATTTTTTATACCTATTTTTTATACCTATCTCGTGAAGGATAAGAGGATGGCTTGGAATCGAATGATGCATGGAAGGATTATCAAGGATGTTATTGTATCTTCTTTATGGGTACTATATTTGCAGAAAAATCTTTGCTAATACTCTCTTTGCATGCGTGTGTGCAAACTGCAAAAACAACTTGCTACATGATTTTGAGATTGTTAGGATTTTTGGATGTGAATTCAAGACTGGATTTTGTTCTTATGCGAAAAAATGCTTGTGTACTACATGTATTATCTTTTGACTGAATCCAAGTTCTGGTATTTATAGTCTGGTCCGGTGAGACGTGATTTTGATTTTAAGGTTTGCTTCTTTCTGGCAGGCACTTTAAAGGCATGTCTGAATGTCTAGTCATAATAACACTTAAAGATATAGGCGAGTTTTCTAGAGTTGTTTTATATACAATCAACTTGGCTTTTGGAATAGGGGATACCTTTGTAATGCAATCCCGCAAGCTATTCCAAAAAGCTATTTAAGTGTTGTGTTTAGGAGGATTACATTTTATACAATGCAGATGCACAGTGTGGTTG
>JAANSN010004601.1:0-14587 GCA_036850665.1 Dicranocentrus wangi | reverse complement strand
TATGGAGAAAAACTAGATTGACGTGCAAAATACTCAACTAGAAATGTCAACTGGGAGAAAGATTATAGTTGCAGTCCGGCATTTTTCCAAGCCAAAGGCATTTGAATTAATACAAATTAAAAGAAAGTGGCATTCTGCACGTCTTATAAATTATATGAACAACCAGTTTAGTTTATGTATCTCATAAATTAGCAATCTTCATTACTATTATACCCCATCATATGCACCACACACATTTCCTCGTCTTTCTCTCCCGAACGAACATCCGCATAGGTAGGTAGGTAGTTTTGTCGTTGGCTGTGTACAGCCATAGCCATTGATCTCTCTTCTCTCTTCCTAAAACGCTAGCGGAACTTGTAAACCCCTTATTGAGCCAAATGGAAAAAGTACATTAATCAAAAGTACATATTAAAAGCAGTATACGCACCCACCTTATTGCTATACATACATTATATTCGTTTAGAAAACCTCCCATAAAACCGAGTTATTGAGAGAAAGAGTTTCCAAAAGCAAAGTCGTAAATAATCCGTAGCCACTCATCCAGGATTCATGTTCATCCACCCAGATCCCGAGCTCAACCTAGATATATTTTTTTTCCAGGTGGATCATGAAATGGGGGAAACGTGGATGAATTTTGAATGCTACTTTGAGTAATTTGTTTCTTTAGCGGAATGCAAGCGAGTAATAATCACGTAAACCTTACGTGATTTGACCTATGAAAAAAAAACTTTTTTCTCTCTCGATAAAGCCATTATCCTTTTTATTCCAAAATGCTAGGAACACTCAATGTATAGGTACATTAGTTTTGGAGAATTGGTGTGTGTTTGGAAGAAGGAAAACTATAATGAAGAACTCCCTTCTCGAGTTGAGTGCTCTGCTCTTTTGTCGAAAACGAAGCTCTAAGGTAGTAAAACGGGGGGAGCAGTAAAAAGTTTATGAATCATTTCGTTCCCTTAAATAAATTCGATTCTGCTCATATTGCACTAGCTACAACCACACCACCGGAACTGGGAAGCATTTAGATATTTTTTTTTATATATATCACCCGAGTAATTATATAAGTAGTTTCTCGGCAAGGCAAGTTCCGTCCGTTCCGGTAGGAAAAGTTGAAAGAGAAAGTGTGTGTACGTACGTTACGTACGTATATGTTCATGAGGAATTCATGTTGCAATATAGGTAGTTGCCATCCAATTCTGGAGTATTATATAATATCCCTTTGAAGATTAAACTTTGCTGAGTTATTCATTAGGAGTAACTTAACTTGGATGACTTTTGAAAGGAGGAACAAATTCAGCTCGTGTATCAAACAAAACAATGTCATGTATTATTTTCTAGATTGGTCCGACTTCTCATTCCCTTCGCTCTTTTTCTGGGTCACGCACACTCCGCCATTAATCCCGTGGTCTCTTGGCGCCTCAACCGGTCAGCCTTTGTCCGCTTCCAGAGACACACCATTCTCTCCTTCCTCCCCAACTGGAGCCTGTTCCGGTCCTGTCGCTCCTGTGCTGGAGCGTGCTGCGGGTGCTGCATGTACTCCATGCGCAACCCGTGCACTTGCTGTTGTCAGCGAACGTCATTTGCACGCTCACCTGGAGGAGGCAGTTCTCCAGCGGGAGTGCGAAGTGGAGGAGGAGTAGGAGGTCCTCGACGGGGCACACTTCAGCAACCAAGGGCACTGCCTGCTCCGGGCGGAGGGAATAGATTTCTGACTGTTCCAAATCAGTTGGCTGTGCCAAGCCCACAGCAGCACCACAGACCGAGCATCATGGCCGGGGGGAATTTCCCCCAGAGGGTGAATCTTCAGCACCGCGCCATCCCCATGGAGGATTCCAGCGGAAATACCTGCACCTGCTTTCGACGTTCTGGAGGCGACTACCCGTCAAGCACGGGAAGGAACAATGATGACGAGGAAGGGATCCCGTGTTGCTGTTGCTTTTGTCCTGCAGGTGGTCCTTTTGGGAGGAGGTCGAGTTCTCCGGATCCTTGGAACTGGAATAATTCATCTACAAATGAGGCCGCTCTGGGGGCATTTCATCCCAGATATTTAAATAGACTTCCGGTACCCCAACCTGACCAAATTTCTAAATGTCATACGTCACATTTTCTACGCTAGAATACAAGACTACAATCTCTCTGTCTGGGTATCTTTCGAAATGGTATATTTATATGTAAACTATGTAAACTACCTATAATTTGTATTTAAACTAGCCACTACTTTTGTGAATTACCAATTTTACTAAAAAATACACCACAAGCACATGAAATGTACCAAAAACTAAACTTAATTAAAAATAGTTTTATCCCTACATACATTATGTACTTGACTGTAACTTTTAGAATTCGGATTAACAGTTCTTTTACGATTATAGGTATTTGACTGGAATATATGGTAATAAAGGTAAAAGTTTTAGATTTTTTGTAAGATATATTGTATTAGGTAATAATCAAGAGCTGGAAGGCAAAGTTGGGGGATGAAATGAAGGTGTGTGGATTTATAAATACACAAGTTACAGAAGAGCATGCAATGTGGGAAACAGTACCCTTAAAACAGTATTTTTATCGACTCGTAATAATAATCGTAAAAATATTCACGCTATTTGTAAAGAAAAAAAAGGAAATCAGTAGACTCTGTCCAACACCTTAGAGCAGCTTAGAGGTCTCCACAATTTACAATATTATATTATGGTTGTTTAAAAAAACTGTCAAATTTTCAAAACTTTTTGAGATGTAGCCTCTTTTTGAAATAGCGGTTAGGAGGAGGAAAAGTGTTTTTCTAAAGGATATAGCACAATCTTTTACCTTTGTAATTCAATGTCAATTCAACTCCAAAAAATATATATATACCTACTATACTATACTATGTATGAGCTGGAAAAAAACTACTCTCCGTGTGATATGCGACTGCATCAGGTTATAAAAAATATAATATACTCATTTTAAAAATCCATAAAAAGTCCTCAGGTTGTCTTATATGATGTGTTAAAAGGGGTGGAAAATGCAAGAGTTTTTGTGGTTGCCAAATATTCTAGATATTATGAGCGCCAATTGGTGGGGATTGGGGATATATACTCCAGTTCAGTATTATATATGAAATGCGGGAGTTTCCCCTCAGAATTCTCTGGTTGGTAATACGAGGAAAACTTTTTAAGTAAATAACAAATAAGAGAAAAAAAGGTACTTTTACTCCAGTTCAGTATTATATATGAAGTGCGGGAGTTTCCCCTCAGAATTCTCTGGTTGGTAATACGAGGAAAACTTTTTAAGTAAATAACAAATAAGAGAAAAAAAGTACTTTTTTCGAGATGATTCACATTTTAAAAAGTATTTTAATGAAGGCAATATATATATATAATTTATTGTAATAATACTGAAGGATCTTGTACATAAACTGTATGTGAAATATAGATACCAAAGTAAAGTGGCTGGTCCACAAATTTTATGCATGTATTTACGTGAGTAAAAAAAACTAACATGTCCGTATAATATCCTGTAATACACTTCAAGCTTGTTTTGCATAAAAAACTTTCTTTTCCTACTTCATTTGATGATACTCTGGAGCACCAACTCGCACAACTGATTCGAGATTTTTTCAAGAAATTCTTTATGCCGCAAGCCGTCCACCCAGCCTTTCGGTAGCCCGGATTTTCCTAGTCGAGCGCCTAACAAGGCTCCCGCAACCGCACAGTTTGTGTCGGCATCCCCAGTTTCCAGAGTGAGCTCCGTAATAAGTTGCTCATAAAAGTGGGAAGATGACATGTCCTCCGGTTTCCTCCGTGTTGCAGTGTAGAGGCCGGCCCCAAGGCATTTAAAAGTGTAGCCAATTTTCTTGTGCTCATTTAGATCCAATGCGGCCAGCGACGGGGGAAAGGAGTGAGTGTAAAGTTGATCCACCCAGTTTCCTCGGATTGCAAGGTTTGCCTTTTCCAGTAGTCCTCCTGGTAGTGCTGCTACTGGAGCTGGAGTGCTGCTGTCAGCAACCTTTTTGGAAGAGTTCTCTTCCTCCACCTCTTCACGAGGAGGAGGAGGAGGACAAAGAGAGTGGGATTCCAGGAGAAATTTGTATTTGGCGAGCACAGTCTCGCAAAGACTCACCATCTCCGGATCACTCCCAAGCTCATCCATTTTTTTCACATTTGGCCGGATTTGTGCAGGATTATGAAACCGACTAGGGTCAACCATGGGATGGTCGGGGATATTAAAGGCAGACAGATCGTAGTCATACCGGGGATCCAGAGGTTGCCCCGTGACGGTAGCTGCAAATCTGCGAACTTGGTGGAGAGCGGTAGCGATGAAATGGAATATGGATTTGTTTGGGGAGGGGAAGGGATCCACCTTTAAATTTTTCAAGGTAGCTCTTGTCCCCGTTGGATCCGTATGCGATAACTTCCAGAAGATGTTCCTTGAAGGGACTTTGTGATTCCGACTTTGGATTCGATTCGGCCTCCTCCACGACTGAGCCACACAATAGTCTTGAAATTAGGACGCTGACGATCACAGCACTTACCACAGATCTTTAAGACAAAAGGAGAGTGATTACAGAGTGAGCTTATATAGCTTTTCACGACAAGAAATACGGCCAAGTGCAAGTTTTATATGCATCAACATAGGTAAGTGTCATTGTCCCCGTTGGATCCGTATGCGATAACTTCCAGAAGATGTTCCTTAAAGGGACTTTGTGATTCCGACTTTGGATTCGATTCGGCCTCCTCCACGACTGAGCCACGCAGCAGTCTTGAAATCAGGACGCTGATGATCACAGCACTTACCACAGATCTTTAAGACAAAAGGAGAGTGATTACAGAGTGAGCTTATATAGCTTTTCACGACAAGAAATACGGCCAAGTTTTATATGCATAAACATAGGTAAGTGTCATTTATGACGATGATGATGATGAGCTTTTACCTGGGGTCTGCATGTGTAACCTTTGCAGCCAACATACAATTCTCGACGACCTTGTCCTCATCCCAAAAGCTCGGGATGGCAACCGCACTGGTACGCATCACAGCCCCATTTGCAGCCAAGTTGCGATCATTGGCATTCCAGACGTCGTAAGAGGCACGGAATGGATCTGAGAGAAAGTTCTCGTGAGAAAAGGTGCTTCCAACCGTGTAACCAATCCCGTTTGCTAATTTGTTATCCAGCTCAGGAAAACCGACTCGTCTCCATTCATCAATGCGGTAGGCGAAATTTATGGGGTTCAGTGTGCCACCGTCTGCCAAGAGGCTTTGGGCAAGGACTAGCATTTGATCTGGAGTAGGAAAGGGGAAAATATATATATTTGTAGTAAGAGTTGCATACGCCTGGAATGGGAATGACAGCAGGCTAAAGACAAAATACAAAATGGTTCATACCAGTGTCATCGGTGAAGTCACTCTCGTGCCACCGTCCTCGATGGGAATCTCGCCAAAATTCATGACTGAAAGGAAAGACAATACATAAATAAATAAATAAGTTTGTTATGCTTTATGCAGATTAAGTCAAGCGTGCTCATTGTAAACCTTGACTCGTATAATATATAACTTATTATTTTGGGGTACCCTTTTGAACGGCCAAACTTGATGGGACCATTCCCGTACAGAATCTCTGCCTGTTGTTTTCCCATGAATTCAGTTGCTAATCCTACTCCATCCCCGATGGCAGTTCCTATGTAATAATATAGAGAAGCAGAAACATTCTTGAAACAATAAATACATGGCTCTTTTGGGCTAAAAGACTATTATGAAAAATGTTCGGTTACGGTTACCATAAATGACGCCCTTGATTTTATCCACCAACTCGGTTTTGGTCAAACTTGTCTTTGGTTTCAGCGACTCCATATCTTCCCGATGACTTGAGTAGATTTGCTAATGCAAAATTTCTAGCTCCCGAATCTTTATTGGTTTCTTTCTGCGTTTTTATTAATCTGTATCACGCACAACACAACTCACAACCCCAAACGATCTTTCTGCGTTTTTATTATTCTGTATCACGCACAACACAACTCACAACCCCAAACGAGCAACTGAACTGATTTTGTGATGAACAAATTGATTTTTAAAGGAATTCTCCCAACTTTAGTTAGACAGAGTCCGACAGGAGTTTATTTGGGCTGTGTTGTCATTTGTCGCATTGTAGTTGTTTTGTTCGTATGTTTAGTGTTTACGCACAGGATATGAGATAATGTTGCGGTGTGCATTGTTTACCAAGCTTGACAGAGAGTCAGGCAGCAGGTATATTGCGAATTGCGACGTGTGTAATTAAGGCTGGCTTTATACTGACTGCCCAGAAGATGACTCACATGTACTTTTAAACACATGCTTTTGATGTGTATTATTCCTTTACGTGGTCGTATCCCACTCTTCTACGTGTGCTAAGAGTTTGCTGACTGATACTATTGAGATGCATAATCCTTTAAGCATACGTAAATATAGAGTAGTAGTAATAAATATGTAAGTGCGCAAATTGTGGTACAAATCCTTTGCATGTGCTTATTTCACATCATCATCATGCATCCTTTTGATCATCGTATACCCATTCAACGTAGCTCCACCGTACTGAAACATAGCTAGCACGTACAATCTCATTCATCTGCTTCACACTAGTAAAATGCACACAACAAAGTGAATAATATTGTGGCTGAGGTAAGCTCAACGACTCTGTTGCATGCACACTTTCCCTTGAACAACGCGAATTTCTAAAACGAGAAAAACGTTTACTATTCTTTTAATACTGTCGACTCGAGTGGGATGTCAAAGGCAAAGGTATATATATGATTGATTGCTCATCTCGATTCTTCAAATGGGAATAAACTGACGTGTTGTATTGATTAAATTAAATGGAATAGGACAAAACGGTGTATACTTACGTAAGTCTAGCATGTACTCATCTCAAAATCTATATTGTACTACTTGTGTAAGCTGTGAAAATTGAGGATTGCTGGTCCTTGAAACTTGAAAACCTCGCGTTAAATGTGCTTACAACTTACAATTAAACAAGTACATGGTTAGTTAGTAGGTTAGCTGGAAGAGTTTGATAACTGCAAAATATAAATGAAATATATACGGGTCCGCGCGATGATGATGATGACTGATGACATATTTTTATTTCTCTCATGCACTGTCACATATCCCCTCCTGCATGCATACATTATGCACAATGTTCATGGTAAACACATGTCGTGTGTGTTTAGTGTTTACACACGCCCGCAAGTTGGTCCAGGCGAGACGAAACCGGTGTGCAACTCGTCAACAAAGAGGACATACATGCTTGCTGCTCGATAGTTCGATACATGGAACTATCAGTAGTGAATCTATTGTTTAATCAATATCATAGACTCTGCTTCCGGAGAAATCGCCATTTTAGCTTTCTAGGGAGAATAGGCATAATAAATTCATGGTTTGGAGTGGATTTGACGTTTTTAATATTTTTATATAATACATATCGCGTCATAGATATTTATAGGTGGGAAAGGTCCGTGTTTGATATAGAATAGGTATAGTGCTTACCACAGGAAATGTGATAATCAAAATCACGAATTTTCAGTGACTAAATACAAAATACAAAGAAGGTAGCATAATGGCAAAACAAGAGGGCAAGCCGAACGGGGACAATTCCATCAAGGAAACCCTGGACTTCCTCCTCCACTCTTACAGGGCAAAACTCGCTGTTGACAATCCCTCCGAAAGTTGTCCCTTTGATTTCACCGAATTTCTTCAAAATTGGAAGGGCAAATATGACAACTGGGAGGAGCTAAAGGCGGTAATGATCCGTGAGCTCGGACCCCTAGTAAACGAAGGGATATTCGACTCCATTCTTCCTTATCTGACAGCCTCCCTCAACCAATCAAAGCACAGCAAGGAGCACACCACCACCACCAAAAAGTCTTCGTCAACCAAGGAGATTGTCGGCACGATCCCCCTCATTTCTGCAGAATTAACCCCGTTAGCTCTCACCTCGGCGGAGCCAACCTCTGGGTGCAGTTCTGTCTCTACGAGCGCTGTAGGTGGTGGTGGGAGGCGAAACTCAAAAGACAAACTAAAAAGGAGTGAACCAGATGAGGGTGGTGACTTCGACCCGGAAATCATTATTCACGTTTGCGACGAAGCGAAATCCTTAAAACGGGATTTTCACTGTTATCAATCAATTCTCGTGAAGGAAATGGGCTACTTTACCAAAGTGACCGTGAAAGGGCAGCGTCTTCGCGACATGGACATTTCCGTGCATTGCGACATTTCCGTTTTCGACTGGTTGATGCGATGGGTAAAGAGTCGGAATGGGGGTTACGAGCAAGCCCCCACACTAGGTGAGACTTAAAATAGGTAAACTTCTAAAACTATAATCTTGTTTCCAACTATTGAACCCCAAAATAATATTTATATTGCATATTTAGAACCAACCACAGTGATTGGGCTCATGGTATCTGCCGACTTTCTCCAAATGACAAATCTCGTCTCTGAATGCTTAGACTACACCGCATCCAACATAAGTCAAGTGATTAATCTCTCCCCGAACCTTGGCTGCCTAAACGAGTCCCTAACCAACAGGATATTACACTTCTTCAGTAATTTCGAGGTGGAGACGAGGATTAGCCATATTGACAGAGGGGATCGCATCACGTCAAGGTTTTATACCCAGTTGATCATGGCATTGAATGATCCCGAGCCGGATGAGACTTTAGGGCATTATGCATCCACTGCGACGCTGTTTCGGTGTAACATTTGCGGACAACTTTTGATCAACAATGTGGCCTCCAAGATTCCTTGCTGCACGATTAAATGCGATTCTCGGGGAAGGATTTACGCGACTCATGTACGGGATCCGAATTGGATGTTGTGTCAGTTCATCAGGGATTTGAAGAAGGAGCTTAAATTGTGGAAAAGGGTGTATTGGAGGTGAATGAATTAGTAAAATCAAACAACCTATATATAATCCGATTTACTTGAAACCGGAACATGGCAAACAATCTTCTTGGCAAAAAGATGGAGCTCAAAATCAAAATCCAATGTTTGCTTCATGTACGTATATCTGCATTTTATTATAGATTATGGTCCATTATCCATTTTTTCTGCTGCTCCCTCTGCCAACAATACTTTGCTGCAAAGGATTTCTCCTCGTGTAGACATCACCCCGCACCACCGATAGCCTCTGTAGTGGTTGTCAGCAAGTCTGCTGCTCCAGACCCGGATGACACAACAGCTTCAACTTCAAGTGTGGGCTTGAGAATGGAAAATTTTCAAGGAGTAGTGCATACACGGGAATCCTCTGCTCGGAGGAGTGTTCAATTAAGGAAGGAAATTGATGTAGTGGATCAAGAAGGCACATCATCGGACACAATAGTATGTCCTTATGGGATTCATCCATGCTGCAAACAGCCAAGCTACCAGTTTTACCCTTTCCCGAATTCAATGGTAACAGAAATATTATTCTTGTAGTCCTCTCTCCTTACACAAATGTATTATACTACAGGGTTTTGCATCCTGATTTTATTTTGAGTGGCTTAATATTGTTATTCAGGGTTGTGATACAAGGGATCATGTACTAAGTCATTATGCCGAGGACGACCCTGCTTTGAAGCTAATAGCGGCATTTAGGGAATTAATTTTAGTGCCAACAGAGGCTGAGAAGATTGCAATAGATTGGGCAACTCTAATTGACTTAACTCCGCAAAAGTCGCCGTCGACTTCATCCACAGCAAACGTGCTCAGTCAAAGGATTACAGGAGGGGCGGCTTATGGATTTAATGATTTGGCAAGTCGAAGGCGCATGATGTTTACAGAATCAAGTTCAACTGAGTCCAACTCATTAAGCGACAACGAAGATTTGTTTCCCAGGACCGATGAGAACATTTTCTTCAGTCAAAGGTATTCGAGTGTGAATGACTACTGGAGTTGGAACCCAGAGTATACAACAAGATACAATCAAGACATGCAGAGAGAGCGTGAAGAGAAGTTAATGACGGATTTAGAAATGCTGCTGGCACAAAGGGTTTCAATAGATTCTGGAGGATCGTCAGGATTCCCTGGGACAATTCGGTTGGGATATTTGAGCCGTCGTACACAAAAGGTTAAACACTATGCAAAATTTTTATCGTGTCATTTAAAACATTAATTCACTATAGGACGTTTTAAACTTGATTATTCCAGAATAATGGGGGATCCTTTGTCAAGTTAGAGGAAAAATGGAGAGAAGAAATTCAACAAAGTGGGAGTGGGGGGAAATCGGCTAAGCATGCATCCAAGTTTACGAAAAATTGATTAATTGTTGACAAGTTGTTGGTTATATATTATAATATGTCATTCTTCATTAACACATTTATTCAATCAAGCAACTATTATATAACAACAAAATCGTAAAGCTATCACAGGACAAAGGGAATGTGAATAACAAACAAACCAGTAGTGAGCTAAAAAAAATTGCTTCGCGTTTTGATTTTATATAACTGCATAGCTACTTACTGCATAGTTTTTTTTTTACAGTCAATGTACACTAATAATGGTTTTGAACGAGCAGCGCATAATTAGTCTTCATCTGATGACAGTCCTTCAATTTCAGAATCATTTCCTCCGATAGATTTCCAAAAGGCTATTGCCATTTTCTCTGCATACACTCTCCTCTGATCTGGGGATAGACTTTGGGCTTTTAGCTTCATCTGATTTAAGTTCTGATATAAACCCTCAAATGTTTCTTCTGACATCGAGTCCATGGCTTCTAACACAGCATCAATACGCTCGTCTCTAGTGGGGGGTGGTGCATTTGGATCTAATTGTTGAGGATCGGAAGCTTCGTTTGGGGATGACTGACTAGCATTTGTGACTATAGGAGAAATGCTAGCCGTAGGCAAGCCGTTAGGGTTACCAATATTAGTGTCGTCTGGCATCGGTGCGTCCACGTCAGTTAAAATTGTTTCAGTTTCAGTTTGCATAGTTTCCTGATTTTGCAACAAAGTTGGAGAAACAACAGCAATATTACTGGTGCCCTCACGGTCCGGAGAATGCTGAATTGGTCTAACAGCTGCAACTAGCTTACTAGTCCTAGTGCCAATAGGGTGTTCCGGAAGATGTTCTAAACTCCTGTTGTCTGGAAAAGAATCTGACAAACGATTGTCCGTATAAGCAGAATTATTTGTGGAAATTGGTCGGCAGACGTCTACACCATTGGAAAACGCGCGGAAAGGAGCAACTCGAGCTGTTGATTCTACATACAAGAGCAAGGATTATAATTACAATTAAACACCTGAATACATCTTTTATGTTAACTTACTAGTAGATTAGTAAGTGAATACAGGGTTCAAACAAAATAAGTAAGTACCTTTCAGGACCATATTTGGCCAAAGATGTGCTCCCAATGCTTGTATTACACGTTTAATTCCAACACTTTCAGGAAAATCGTCTTCAACGTCTGAATCACAATCCACCTCCGGGTTTAGTTCCACCAATTCAAACCCATTGTTAACACACCAGGTTTGAGCTGAATTATTTATCCACAAAAACCATATTAAGAAACTAGAATGGCACTTATTTGCAGTTTGATCGATACTGCAAGATATAGATAGATAGATTATTATTCATTCCTGGTACCTTCCACTTTAGAGACGCCATCGGAATTTGAACCATGAAAAGAATCTGCGCTACACCTGTCACAGAGCAAAATTCTAACATCCGCTTCGAGTTCTTTCGTAAACGTTAACCATTGTTCAGCGACAGAGAGACCAGTATTCTGACAAAATAATGCAACACGCATTTAAAATCAACAATTTGAAAACCTGAAGTGTATGTAATATGTCTACTGTCTACTAATTAAAAAAATTAAATCTTACCGAGGCACCATCAAAACACAAAACTACAGCGTTTACACTATCTGCGAAGGCTTGACTGCCGATTGTCTTCAGATCCATGGCACAAACGTGAACGTCCGCTTCATAATACTTTGTTTTAATATGCCACGGGTAGCTCCGGATGCCATCAATTAAAAGTAGTGGTTCTGGCAAATCATCCGTTTCGACTATTCCTGCATTACAAATTACATTTTTAAGCCATATACATTTCCCATCTCTGCCAACAAAATATAAACGCTCTTTTCAGGTTGATAACTTTTTGATAACTAAAATTACCTTTTACAATATCATCTACTTTAATTGTGGAGCACGAACTGGCGACAACCACGCACGGCTCCATTTTTGTCAACTTTCCTAATATCAACGGCCCACCGTACTTTGTACTTTCAATCCCTGATAACCGACACCATTAATTTTTATTTGCTTTATCCAATGGTTCTTCAAGTCCTTCAATAACCTCTTAGGACACACTTGAAACTTGAAAAATAAATTTGATCCGGACTGATTCAACCAGATCTGATACCCTTCAAATTTCCACAAACAGCTGACCCCCAATTTCTCGCAATGTCACCAAATAAAAATATATATAATATTCCACACAAATCTATTATCCGAACCAAATGATGACTCCCACCCACACAGTCATCATGTCATAATACACCGTGCTTCAAAAAAAGGAGTAAATGGAAGATAAAAAAAAAGTGTTCTGTTTTGTCTAACAGTGACAGTAGTGGTGTTGGTGGTGGTGGAGGAGGTGCAGAAGAAATGACACTAAAAACAAATAGATAGATAGACAATAGATGCGTATCATCACCCAGTTAAAAGGTACGTGAAAAAAGTGTACTTTTTTGGGATGTTTACTCCACAATAAACTCCCCTACAGATACAGATATATACAGAGACAGATGTAACATGTAACATGTTAACATGCACGTAAACAGAGCGTAGATAGATGTGAAGTGAAGCACTCTGCTCAAATAAAAGTCACCCTCGCGGTGTGCAAACTGGGGCTGGCTGGTAGGAATTATGACAGTCTTCAAGAAGGAATCTCTGCCTGTGTAGATTGTAAAATGTTTTTAATTTTAATGTAGAGGTTTTAAGGTAGAGAATATATTTTATTTGAGAGTCAATGAGAGTCAATCATGGACCATACTGGTGGTGACACGCCAACTTCGACCAAGCAGTTGATTCTAGTCGAATTCAAAGATGATGATGCAAAGGGGAAGCGAGGAGCCACTACTGGTGACGATAGTGGGGCTCGAAACCCACATCGTCAGATACCTCATCTGGAGCTGGTCGACTCCAACTCTTGGTGACAGTCCAACTTCGACCAAGCAGTTGATTCTAGTCGAATTCAAAGATGAGGATGCAAAGGGGAAGCGAGGAGCCACTACTGGTGACGATAGTGGGGCTCGAAACCAACATCGTCAGATACCTCATCTGGAGCTGGTCGACTCCAACTCGAACCCACTGCAAATTGTTGAAATTGAGACATCAGTGGTTGTTCCAAAAGAAGATGGAAGTGATGATGATGATGATGATGATGAGGTCTTGATTCCCATAAGTTGTGGTATGAAATCAATAATCAACCCCAGTCTAATAAAGTTCTTTTACTGTAAAGCCAAAGAATTGTATAGGTTTGATGTGAGACTTTATTAACCAGTTAATGTTCCACTCCAGGTGGACTGACACACCACCGAGATCCAGATCCAGATAAGGAAAGAGCTCCTGAATTGCGTTCTGAAACGCGTATAATATATACCGAGGAGAAAGACGAGGTGGAGGCTGAAGCACCGCAGAGTGTGCCAGGAAAATGTTGCAATTGCAGTTCCGAAATTACAGACGAAGGCACAAATTTGCAGGAAGAGCTAACATTTAGAAGTTATCAGACTGCCACAAAGACGATGGGAAGTGTTACAATGAAAATATTAGATGCTTTGGCAGTGTTATTCGTGGGGAAGGCTTGTGATCAAGAATATTACGCAACTTTTAAATCCAGAGACGATTTGTACATGTGCTCTGAATGTATCTCTACATTTCTCCACTTGCACCAGCTTTTTAACGAATTCGTTTCATTGTCTGCAAAAACTAACTCCATTCTAGCAAATTTGATGAATTGGTCGTCAGCGTTAGAACCGCCTCACACCAAAACTGGTCACTCACAGAAGAACAAAAGTCTGAACGGACTTCACGTGGAAACAGCACAGGAGTCATCCGATCGAAGGAATAATATTCCAAAGTCAATTCGAAAAATAAACTCGTATCACAACAGCGCATCGGTAATTCGTAAAAAGAAAAGGGCTTCAATGAAGAAAATGAAGTCGGGTAAATCGGCTACCAAAATTCTTAAGAAGAAGAAGGCGAAATCCAGTTCCAGACCTTTCACTAAATCTAGTTCTGAAACTAAAGATGACTCCGACAAGTTTCCTGACGCAGTTCATATACGAGCACTTCTAAATTCCGATCCAGTTAACTTTAAAGGTAAGTTATTTTCTGTTCGGACTAGTCTGTAAGATTCGCAAGTTGAGAAATATGAAACCTATGAAACTAACTTATCTGCCACGCCACTGCATTCTTATATTTGCACTTTGCAGCGCTTGAAACAAGTGTCGCACTTGTAGAACTGAAGAAACAACGCAACAAAACTAACAAGGCTCAAACGGATTCACTCGTCAAAAGGGAAAATGACTGTACGAATAAAAGCGATTTGGAGTGCGACAGGTGTGGCAAATGTTTCAAAACTTGTGGGGGGTTAAAAGTGCATTATGCCTCGC
>JAANSN010004600.1:0-14589 GCA_036850665.1 Dicranocentrus wangi | reverse complement strand
TCGTCGTCGTGAGGGTGCGTTTGAGGAAATGGAATGTGAGTAACAAAATGTTACATGACATGTGTAAATCATATATTTCCACAAGAAACCCGTGTGTGTAGTGTAATGCAAAGTCTGGAACGATAAAACATGACATATCATATCGTCGTGTAGCAAGCAGCCCGTTCCGTTCCATTTTTTGGCCGCTCTGTGAATATTAACTGCGTAAACTGCAGCTTTTGCTTTTTGGGTGGTTGAGGAAAGGGAAAGGTAAAAATGGGTAAAAGAAAAGTATGGATTAAACAAGTTGCAGAGCGGATGAAGAATTATTACAAACACATAAAGTTTCTCGCTCCCAGAGAGAGAGACATACCTAGTTATTATGTCCATTTTCGAAACGGCGATAGTGTAACTTTGTGAAGAAATTGCTTTCTCCCAATAATGAAACCTTCGTGTCGGAATGCAAAACTCTATTTCATCGTGGATGTTACGTTTCCTCGTGCTGAACATAATACACAACTATTTATTTGTTGTATGTACTTTCCTAATGGGGAAATGAGAATGAGAAGATTGGTTTCTTCTCGTTCTCATGCTTTTGTATGTTATATTATATCTTATATTCATGTATGACAAAATATTTTAATCAATACACTCGTGTCTTTTAGATGCGCCGACGACAGAAGAAGAGCGATCCAATACATTATCAGCGTAGAGCTAATTAGCTTCTTTTGTTGAATCTATTTTCTCTTGTGTAATTTTTTTTTCTCGCCAGGACTGACCACTTCCAAACTCGTATTATTCAACATTCCCTTCTTCCAGACATTTTGTACGTGTAGCTTGGCAAACTGTGGGAAAGTAGAACGAGCAAATTTTCACATAATTTCTTTGTAAACTGCTAACAAGATGGGGCAGAGACTGGCACTTGCTAGTCACCAAAGCATTCTCATGTCTCAAGGAAAACTCTCCCGAATGACAAATGACCTTGGCTTTTATTTTATTGTAATGTCACTTGTAAGAAGTGTCTCGCTCGGACTATCAGAACAACTGAAATCGATTTGATGGATTCAAGTGTTTCTTCTACTACTGACGTTAAGTAGATATAAGTTGGCATATTATTATTATTATATTTTGCTGGATGGCCAACACAAAATTCTGCAAACTAGTGGCTAAAAGCATTACGCACGGTATCCCGCAGTCATACGTCCTCTCTTTCTTGAAATCCATTCGCAAGTTTACAAATTACAGTTAATAGATGTACCTCCGACCCTACCATATGTAGCAGTTACGAGAATGTTATACGCAAGAAACCCAATTCAAGAAACATAGAATTCCTTAAGTTATCACTGTCATCAGTTGTTAGCTGACAATGGGTTATTTTGGAGCGTTATGAAAGCCCTATCATATCAATATATAATGTATTCTGCCTTGGCAAATGGCTTCTTTTCTGATATGATGATGTGCTGGAGATAGAATAGTCAAGAAGCGTACCACAGGGATTAATTTCTAAAAGCTGCAGACGGATTCGACGGAAAAACAAATCATAGGAAATATTGTGAAGTTCTACGAGAAAATTCTGAAACTCTGAATTCAAGTTACTGTAAAATTTTTGTGATATTGTCATTAAAAACCCAACATCACTTACTTTCCCAGCTTATCCTCTTCTCTTCCTTTCAAACGACATTGACGCCATTAGAATGTGTATGGTTCAGCGTGGAATGGGAAGGCGATTGCGCAGAAGCAAATTAGTTCGAGTTATCAACCACCAATTATCATTTTAGTTTACACATTCACTTTTTTTTAGAAACCTGCTCATTATTGTTGCGCGCCTAATGCTAAATCAGTTTTATTTTTGTCGTGAGACGACAAATAGACTGATATACTATGTGCACCCATATGTATTTAAACCATAAACCATGAAGGCACATTGGAAATTGTATTCAATAGAATGAATTTAAGTTTTAGGCATGTTAGTTCGTTACATTAAGAGTTGCTGAGATCATAGGGTCGAGTGAACCTCAAGTAATTATTATGTAAGATGAAATAATGTTGAAAGGAGGCACAAATTATCACATTTTTATTTCCACTCCACTCTTGCTCACCAACTCACCAGCTCACTCGACTTTTTTTGTGTAAGTAATAGGTTCTAGCGTAGTACGTATACTTACAAAACACATACAGTTGTTATAAATAACTTAATTTGCGAGTGACGTCGGTAGTCTGTATTATTAAGTTATACGAGGGACATACTTATGAACTGTTTGTTGAATCTTTGCTGTTATCGTTTCATCGGAGAGTTTTTTATTTCTGTCTACGATTTCCATGTCTTTCAAACCCTGGCAGTGTTCTGAACCTTGGTGGAAGATGTGAAAGCACTTTCTAAAAAACCGGATAAGACACTGGAATGAACTGCATGTTTGATTGAAGTTTCTTCGGGTGAGTAGGCACTATTGATCTCCCGCGAGCAGTAGTTGACAGAGAAAGGTGGACACTTGATGACTCTTATTTTCCGTGAAAACGTATTGCTTTGGAGCTTGGATTGGAGTACGTGAAAGGGGAATACAGCTTGCACCTGTTTTACTTCTTACCCCTGCCTGGTCCCATGGTCCTACTTTGTATGCATGGATCCGTGCATGTTAGGCATGAGTCATTTTTGTTTTTACCAACCTTTCACTGGGCAACAGTTACGGGTGGAGGGGAGGGGACGGAGCGGAGCAGTGTTTGTCTGTAGCTGGGGTTGATGAGTGTTGAGATACCTGAGATATATGATGATTAATGCTATTCAAAGTATTCTTATGTATACAATGTTCGAAGGATTCAGTTGAAATTAAAATGCCACCCGTCTCCACAACTCGCTTACCTTTTATCTGGACAAAAGCTTAATATAATCAATTATAATATTTGACCAAGTTCCAATGCGTGCTTTTATAATAATTGGGATTATTACATGCGACGAAAAATGAAGGATGTGAAGATACAATGTAAGCTTATGCTGATTGTTTTAGTGGTTTGGGGCAAGGTACAACCAGTTTATAATACGAAGCTAAAAATATAAGTAAATGTCTCAAATAGCGGTTACGCTGGCTGAAGAAAATCCCAATTTGCAGTCCCTGAGACCTTGAAATTACGTCGCAGAAATGTAGACTGGAAAGTGGATATAAAATATTTTCATGTAAACTATATTTTGGCTCGTTTTTGAAACTGGTTGCAACATATGAAACCAAACAATTACAATTGCGTTTGCACTGTTTGTTTGGTCAACGGTATCCTATTGAATATTGCATTATCATGGAAAGACTCCAGGAATCCTTGAAATAATATTTCAAGAGTGGCCAAGCTACGACATGATAATTGCTTTTATTTCTTTAAAATTTGCATTAGTTGCATTGGATTACATATATCAAAATACTTAGAATTACATCTAAAAGAGATTGCATTGCAAGTTTTATTTTAATGAAAGGCATAATTGTCAAATTCCTGAAATAAAGGATGAAATACTTCTTGGTAAATTACGAAATGTCACTTTTGAACACATTTGTGCTTTCACATTACACTTGATAGGTTTGTCCTCTAGTCCTCTTCTGTTTCAATCTTCAAAATAAACTTTAAAAGTTACATTTTTAAATTCCGAAATACAAGAATACCCAGATAATTTATGTCTATGAATCATTTCATTACCAAAGAAATGTGAACCCTGACCCTACTAATTACTATTAGCATAACTTCACATAAACTAACTAACCACTTTCACTTATTCACTGGATTTGGACTGGATGAGGTTGAGCCACTGTAACTAGAACAAGTTGACAGTTCGTTACGTACAGGTATAAACGACCTTATAACTTCATCTTCGAGTCTTTTCCATTCATTGTCAACATTAACCTTTGATCCATGTGAAGATTCAGCTGCTTTGGGTCTGTATAATTGGAAACTACTTGCACTTGCTTCACTTAGGTCTAAGGAAGCACTGCTATGAATTAGGAGTTGAGATTCTAGGAGATATTTTGGTTACTGCCAGTGGGGAAGGTCTGTAGTGGTTACTGTACAGAATAAAGTCCATTCATATTTAATCGTTTGTCTCTTGTCCAGTTGTCGTCCATGGTTGGATTTTACTGGATTTAATTTTTTATTTCATTAATACCTGTCTAGCCCAGATAAGCCTCCTAAAGTTAGATACTTGAGTACTACTACTTCGGTCTTCTATGTCAACACCTCTGCGAGTTTCAGGCGGCTCTGTTCCCAGTATTCGTTGAATTTCACTAGCATTGGTGTCATTTAATAAGGAATCGCCAATCCGGAAAGCTGCATTAGAATTATGGTTATCTTTCTCTGCTAAAAATGCTGATGCCGATGGTTGTAGCGCTAGACCCTGCATTTCTTGAGCAATTGTCATTTTGACATCCCTGGCAAACGAATAATACAACCAGAAATTATCAATTTTGTTCTTATTGTTAGTCACTTCGTCAAAGCATCTTACAAAGCGTTCCTACGCTTAAGTGAATTGATATTATTATTAAATTGTAATTGAAGTTAAAATACTTACTTAATAACATTTCGAATTTGGCTAAGATGGTCATCCTGAATGCCATGAGCGGACTTTTGTTTATTTACCAGAGAGTCCAATATATCTTTCATTTCCTGGTTTTCGGCCAGCGCATGCAGGAGTTTATTTTGTAAGGATTGTTGCTGCTCAGTGTTTTGGAGTAAATTTTGGTTATCTCGTTTGAGGTTCTCAGCAATGTGGTAAAGCTCCCTCATTGTATTACAGCACTCTAGGTATTCTGAGCGAGCTTTATTCATTTCCGTCAACAACTGCGCTGCTTCCCGACGGAGGGCTTCGTTTTCTTTTTCTAGTCTCAAGTTTTCAAGTTGTGTAGACGGCTGGACATGTTCAAANTCAACAACTGCGCTGCTTCCCGACGGAGGGCTTCGTTTTCTTTTTCTAGTCTCAAGTTTTCAAGTTGTGTAGACGGCTGGACATGTTCAAAGGCGTTTATTGGCTGGACAGGTTCAAATGTATTTATTGGCTGAAACTGATGCTGCTGCACTAATTTCTTGGGTGGTGATCTTGGCCCTCCATCAGTCTCGGTTTGAGACGAACCAGATTTCTTCCTTGGTGAAAGGAGGCAGGTAGTGCTCGTTTGTGTGGCTTGGGTTTGGGGCTTTTCATATTTAAATTTTGAGCTAACTTCCATACTTCTCACACGACCTTTAGTTACTAGCCTTGGGTGGCTGGTGCCGCGTTCGGTTCCTAACTCTAGCTATTTCCGCTTCTCTTCTAAGCTGCTCCACCTCATCCCGAAGGTCGTCATTTTCCCTCATCAATGCTGTCTGCCGGTGTCGCAATGCAGCAGCCGCATTAGCATTGGCACTACTTTCTGATTTAGTCGCAGCTCCACCAGATGATGAGCGTGATTTCCGAATATGAGTATGGGTTTCTAAATACAGGTCATCGCTAATAGGGATTTTGTGGCACAACGGCGAATGGTCGTCACTTCTCTTGCGACCTGTTTTCTTACAGTCAACAACATCACCACCATTCACCACCACCACCTCGATTAGCAGATTCCACCCGAAGTAGTTTCTTGTCCAGCTCTGACTCCTTGCAAACCAAGGACGCTCGACTATTTGTGAGGAGGTCTCCCCAAGAGCCTACAACATCATAAACCATTGATTAGTAATTTGTCATTAAGAAAGAGTCTGCTCTGCTTTCATACTTCTCACAAGGAGTACATACAAAATATTACTAGCCAACCACCTGCACCTGATTATTATTTTATTACCTTTGCGGTATTCCTTTTCAGGAAGTGGGACAAATTTCCCGGAGGCGTCCCTTGACTTATCCCTCCGCTTTTTAACCTTCACGGTAACCTCGACCGTCGCATCTTTCGATTTCGTCACAATGGCTTTCGCCTGCTGGTGATTCTGAGGTTCATCATCCTCCTCCGGCTCCTCCAGGATCGTGGAGTCCCCGCCGCCACCCTTTTTAACTTTAGTCTGCATTGCTGTTTGTCGTCGGTTTATCCTTCGCTCAGCCATTCACTCACTCTCCTCATTCATTTGAAACTAGAGAATCCTTCAAGGACAACAAATGCATCTGCTCTAAAGTAAAAACTGCAAAAATGAAAAACCTAAAAATCCGATAGAGAAACTCTCTGGTTGACACTGTTGAACACACACAACAACACAACTACTCACACAGCTGATGAAAATGATTGCTTGCGGCTCAAAAAAATTGTAATGCAAATTGAAAAGCCCTTTGGGGAAAAGTATTTTAAAAAATGTAAACAAAAATGTGAGTTTAAGATTAAATACAAATGAACAGAAAAATGATAACTTCACTAAATTAAGAATTTTTTATTAAAAATTATTATTTATGAGCTTGTTTTTTTTGTGTTTGTTGTGTTTCCACTCTTCTGACTCCTTCCCGCTATTGTTCGCGGCACTCTGCACACTTCTACTCCGTCCTCCTTGAGAATTGAGGAAACAGCTTGGACAAACGCAAGTATATGTAGCTTGAGCGAGAGAGTGAGAGTGAGGTGAGAGTGAGTGAAAAAAGGGGAAACGAATGCAAGGATCAAGTTTTTTTTTTAAATGAACAAAGTATGTATGCTCCCTTGTTTGTTTGTATTTGTGCTAGCGTATTTATCATCTGCTATAAAACTTCCATTCCATAAAATCTCATAAAAAAGTGTAAACATGTGATATGTTGTATGCAAATTACTTTATGTCATATTTCATGTGTGTATTAATTTACTACAGATTTGGATTGTTTGTTTGTATTTGTGCTAGCGTATTTATCATCTGCTATAAAACTTCCGTTCCATAAAATCTCATACAAAAGTGTAAACATGTGTTATGTTGTATGCAAATTACTTTGTCATTTCATTTGTGTAATAATTTACTACAGATTTGGAGTTTATTTTGAATTTTCTTCTATGTTTTTTGCAAAGAAGTGTCAATGACCTCTTTCAACTGACAGACTGGGATTGGGATTTGGGATTATATTGATGAACAAGTGTGGAGGTCATCATCGGAATTCGGAATGTCGAAGAGAAGACTGCGTTTTTTCTCTCACATTTTCAAAAGGTTTGACAATAATTCTCCTAGTTAGCAAGTTGGAAAAATCTTGGTGCAGGTTTTTTTTTGGAGTTTTTCCAGTCACCAGTCACCAGTCACCAGTTGTCGTCAGAGTCGTCGTCACTGTCGTCAGTCAAGTCACACTGGTCGCTTGGAAGTCACAAGAGGAGACTTCAATCCGGATTTTGTATAGCTTCTTGGAAATCTCTTCGAAATTCTCAGGACTGTCACTGGGATTGATTGTTAACAGATGAGCCATGTATATCAAACAGGTTAGTCAAAACCACTAATTAATTAATTACTAATGTGCTAGTGGTTTGTGGTATGGTCACCTTGAAATGATGATCGATCAGTGTTTTTTGATGCATTCCCTGCTCACCTGCTCTCTATTCTATTTTCCATTCTATTCTGTAGATAACCATTTGTGGCTTCAAAAGCTACAAGGATAAAATCGTAATTGATGAATTCTTTGATGGGCTAAACGTTATTGGTAAGTACTCCAGTATCAATTTTAAATTGAGTAGAGGAGCCCTCATTTTGCAGGGGTTCGGCTACACCGTCAGCCGTGCCCTGTAACGAGTTTTGCATAATTTAAGGCATAAAAACATAAAAAGTCTGTCTCCTTCTGTTTTTTTAATAGTGGGGAGAAATGGGAGTGGAAAGAGTAACGTTTTTGCAGGTAAGAGAAAGAGAACATGATTGTATAATGTTTGCTGTCAACTGTCGCATGCACCATGCATTCCTGTGAAATAATATGTGGTGTAACGAATGTTATTCTATTCAAGGACAAATCACCTTTTGTAACGGTTTTCTAACTTTAATTGCAGCAATCGAGTTCGCACTCACACTGGAATACAGATACATGAAGCCGGAGGCCCGCAGCTCATTATTATTTCAACAGAGGGTGGGAGTTGACCCGGCTTATGTTGAAGTGGTGTTTGACAACACAAATCGGAAGCTACCCGTAAGTTTTATGAATGACGCATCACCCACCTGGGTGGACAGCTACTGTACTCTGTACTCGTAATTCGAAGCTTAATTTCAATCGTAGCTGCTGATATATGCATGCACTTTGTTATGATCGTTATAGATAAATGAAGCAACAGTTACCTTCCGTCGTGTGCTGGCCAGTAAAAAAGACAAGTTTTTTGTGAACGGAAAGGAGATTATGAATGCTAAGCAGTTTTTGGATGTGGCCGGGTTTACAAATCCATATTTTATCGTTAAGCAAGGGAAGATCAATGATCTAGCACTGGCAACGGATGCTGTTCGATTTAAAATAATCTCAGAAGTCCTAGGGATGAAATCGTACGACGACAAAATATCTGACTGCAAACGCCATCTTGAAGGTAGTTTTAACTTTGTCTACATAACAGTTACTTATTTTAGATTATAGTGGGTCTGTGCCAAGCCCATACGAATTACAATTTTCACTATGTTATGCGTTTTGTTTTACTCGTTCCTTGTGACCTTCAGCTGGTGATTCAAAACAAAACGCTGCTAAAGCTATGATGGATAAGCTTCAAGAACGCTTAAAGACGTTAGAAAACGAAGTTAAGGAGCAGAAACGATATATGAAAGCGGATCAAGCTAAGCGGGCTATAGAGTACGTACTCCACGAAAAAGAATTACAATATATCCAACGTATGCTTGATGAGGTGAGAAAGAAAACTATTTATTTCATAAGTATGGTGACTAAATATTTTATGACAGTCCAACGTCTTTATGTAAATATATATTTATAGTGTGAGACACGAAGAGCTGAATCTAATTTAAAATTAGTTCCAAGTCGGGATAAACTAGACAGAGTTTCTAGAGATAAGCAGATAAAGAAACGGGATACTGAGGACCTCAAGCAAAAAGCAAAGCAGTTTCAAGAGTTGAGAGGTCAATATGAAGAATCCAGAAATCGCATCGCTGCTGATTTAGTACGTTCTGTTGTTTGTGTAGTTTATGTGATTGTAATTAGTCAGCGTTTGTATGCGTCGTCATATATTTTCTATTGTTTTATTTAGGAGTGTCGCAAGCAGGAACTGAATGATTTAGTAACATCAACACGCATAAACGCTTCAATGCGCCAAAATATGCCAGAATTGGAAAATGACATCGCCACCGCTAAACATCAATTAGGAAGTATTGAAAAGGAGTTAGAAGGTTTGAAGGAGCCTATTGAAAAGTTACGGAGAGAGTAAGTTAGTCAAATCAATTAAGGCTTGTTTGTTTGTTGTTGTGCGGTTATACTGTTAATGTGTTGAAATCTTTCTGCTAGTCAAGACAAGTTAAATGTTTTTGGTTGTAGGAGATGTCGATATGATATGCGAATTAAGGAAATTAGTGAAAAGCAGCACCGAAAGAGCGTTTACAAAACTCCGGCTGAGTATCGAAAGCACGTTCAGAAGAAACTTAAGTACGCAAACAAATGTTAAATTGTAAACGGTTGAATTGCTTCGATTTGATTAAATGTGTGGCAATGATTTATACTATTAATTTATTCACTTTAGGGAGATTGATGAACGAGGAAAAGGAATTACAGACTCTTTAAATTCTTCTCGGATTTCTTTATCGGAAACCGAAAAAAGTTTTCGTCAAGAATCAGAAAAATTAAAGGTTTGAAAATTTTGGCAAGCAAGACGATAACTGTTGATGATCGGCGTTGTAGCCATAAAGCAAGTAATAATTTGAACGTTTCTTAATGTGTAGTCTTTGCAGGAAAACATTTCAATTTTTGGAGATGAGATAATAGAAATCAACCGAACTGTAGACGCATCACGCCTTCACTTGGTCACTGCAAAGAATTCATTAGAGTATAAACTCAATCTTTATAAATAACTCATATAATATATCCTGTTTTAATAACAAATAATGATGTAAATATAAATCAAATAGGATGAAATGGCGAGAGTTGAGTGAAACTGAGCAAAACCTTGCTCAACAAAAGGAGCGTACTGCAAGACTGGACGAAGAATGTAGAAAATGTTACGGTTTCCCTATTTTTCAAGGGAGGAAGGGAGTGAAGCAAATAATAGAAGACTTTAAAGCAAGGAACGCCTACTCTGACGTAGTGAAAGGATATTTTGGACTCGTATGCGAAAATATTCACTGCAATTCCGGTTTGGATCTGGCCATTGAAGCAGCTGGCGGAAGAAAGTAAGACTGCATGTATACTTATTAATAATAAATGTCGAAACGAATCTGATTCACATAATTTCATATTTTCAATAATTTGTGATTGTGTAGACTTGTTAATCATATTGTCGAGTCAGAAGCTGTTGCGCAAGTAATACTCAAGGAATTTAATGCACGAAAGCTCCGAGGGGAAGTCAATTTTATTCCACGGAGTGGGTTAAAAGGATTTTCCTCCAGAGTCCCAGAAGATTATGATTCAAGGGTAAGTACTGCGAATGGAGAGGATACAAAACAAAAATGTGTAGACATGCGAACATGTTTTGTGTACAACATTGCATTGACGACTAACTATTCCGTTTTTGTCATTAGTGCGCGAAACCTTTGATGAGTGTGATCGAATGTAATGAGAAATTTTCTGCGGTAGTCAATTCTGTTTTTGGCAATTCAATGTTATGTGATTCGCTGGAGACTGCGACGGATACCATGAGAAAATATAAGGTCCAATGTGTCACTCTGGATGGCGAAAAAGTATCCACGGCTGGAACAATGTCGGGTGAGACAAGAAACAACATGTCTTTACGTTATTGATCTGCTTGTGGCTTGTACAAACATTTCATTTCAACGTCGTTATAGGTGGATCGAGGCGTCCGGGGCCACAAAAACTGGAATTGCAACGAGCAAAGTGTATCGACGAGAAGAAACTGTGCGAATTAGTTGCAGCGAAACAAAAACTTCAAAGCGAAGCTAACAAATTAAACACAGAATATAAAACAGCCAAACAAAACCATGAACAGCTTTCTGTACAAAAGGCTTCGGTTGAGTTAGTAAATTTATTTTTGCAAACATGTATGTAAACTTGCTATAATCGTTTGGGTATGTGTGTGTGTTAACATTTTTCTACTAATTCCATTTTCCCAAGGGCAAAAAAGCGTAATGCAGTAAGCGAACTCCAAATGACGGAGAAAAGAATCCTTGCACTGAAACAACAAGTTCAAAATATAGAAAGAACTATATCTGACTCGACCACAAATCTTGCTGCCCTGGACGAGCGAAAACGGATGTTAAAGGCTGATCTAAATAACGAAGATTCTTCTGACAATGTAGACGCTGTGAAGCAATTTCGTAGTATTGTGTCGAAATATGACGAAGCTGTTAAAGAACAGTCGGCTAAACTAAAAGCTAAATGTGAAGTAGAAGCCAAACTGCAGATTCTTCAGAAAACGTAAGTGTTTTTAAAGAATCAGTGACAATATAAAATGTAAGTCGCATATGAAATGAAATTATGTTTATATAGGTACTACAAAAATATTGGTTCAGTTGGTGAACACGATGAGAGAGCAAAGGAACAGGAAATTGCGTGTTTGGAAAGCATTATTGGTACACTCTCTCAACAAATAGCCGGGATGCAGTCGAAAATCCATACAGCGCATCGTGACCTCCTTTCAGTGGAAAAAATGGTATAGTTGTAAAAGTATTCCCTTGATTTAAAGCTTATTGGCGTCAGAGGCAATTTTCTTCATTATTATCTTTCTGATTTATAATTTATAGATTGTCCAAACTGGAAAACAATTAGATGCGTTAATGGAGGAAGAACAAAAGCTAAAGGATGAGTTACAGACTTACCTTACCGATTTGGATTCACTAACTGCTGCACATTTGAAGTGGCAAACGAAGTTAGGTGAAAAAAAATTGGCATACGCTAAGCTCGGTATCATCCCCTTGAACATGGAGAAGTATGAAGATTTAAGGGAAAAGGAATTACTTCACCGACTCAAGAAAGTAAACATGGATCTTAAAAATAAGGTTGAAATCAATCACAAAGCTGTTCAGCAATATGAGGAACTGGTAGACAAATGTCGCTCCTTTGAAGATCGCATAAAGTCATACGAGACAGAACGAAGGAATATTGAATGCTTGCTGGAGGACCTGGAAACCAGAAAAGGAGAAGCAATGCTAGAGAATATTCGACTTCTTCAAGAGCAATTTAAGAGCATTTTTTGTTCTGTAGTTCCTGATGGGAATGCAGAATTAGTGTTATATGGCAATAGGGCATTCATTGACCATGATATGGATATTCATAGTGTGAGTGGTAATTTCAGTCTCTAGTCGTAAACACAAACTCCCAATTCATAAATAAATAAAATGTGGAATGAATTTGTTTTACAGGACGAATTAAGGGAGCAAGTTGGCCAAAGTCAATTTGATGGGGTCAGAGTAAAGGTGAATTTTCGGGGACAGCAGTTACAAAATATGGGAGACTTGGCACAACTCTCCGGAGGTCAGAAGTCTATAGTAGCACTTAGTCTAATATTAGCTATCCAAAGCATTGATCCCGTGCCGTTTTACCTCTTCGATGAGGTCGATCAGGTTAGTAATGCGATTACCAACCAACATTTTTTATTTTGGTGATTGAACCCGTTACCAAAATGCACTGTTTGCTTACCATTAAATAATCGGACCTGGTTTCCATTCTGTTAAGGCTTTGGACGCTGCCTACCGATCATCCGTAGCAAAAGTAATCGCCAATATGTCCGAGAGGTCACAATTTATTTGCACCACGTTCCGCAAAGAGTTTGTCTTGGTTGCTGATAAAATATTTGGTGTATCATATCAAAACAAGGTAATAATAATTAGCATAAAACGGAGTGCTAGAAAAATTATGCGTTTAATAGAAATGGATTTGAATAATTGGATTACATATTTTACATTTTAGTGTTCCCACATCCAGCCTGTTTCTGAAACTCAAGCTCTGGACTTTGTTGAAAACGCGGTCGAACCATCAACCCCTTCATTAGATGGAAGCTATACGCAAAATGATTCTACAGCGTGACGGTGACCGGTCACCCGACTCTTGTTAATGTAAATGTTCTAGCTAGTGTTGTTTGGTGCAAGCTGCAACTAATTGTTATTTAAAGAAACAATCTTGTCATCCTTTTTATAAGCAAGCGCCATCATGTTGAGAGTTTTTGTATATTTTACATATGACCAGTTTAATTTAAAAAATAATTTATAATAGGTCGTTCTTAAAGTTAGTTAATAGTTACACATTTAACCGCTGTATATTTAACTGTACATTTATGATTTAAATTACATTCAGAGATTCGGATATTGTTAGTAAGACCAATAAATATGTACAAAGTATACGATACTTATAATGACTAGTATTTTTCCTTGGCAAAATGCTCCTGTTGAGGAATGAGAAAACAAATCTGCGGCGTATTGACGTAGGCCAAGTCCCGCCTTTATGTTGGATTGCTGTGAATGTTGTAAAGAAATGTTGGACTTTGGAAACGTAGCCCAACATTCGGCTGTTAGAGATCCATCGCGGAAATAGTGTGCATCGAGCTGAAAGTGAACATGGCTTTTTGAACTGTAAAATGTAGTTCCATCTAAAGCTTTTCCTGCTTCGACAGTCTCGGTGGTGAGGCATTCACATAATTTGGCATCGATCTGTATTAGAATATTTTAAGAAGCCATTCTAGTTATTTATTTCTTCAACTTCAGTCATACTTGTGTATACTGCAAAAAAGTAGTAGTATACATAATGTTTAAATACTAGTTACCGGAATGTCGTTGATTCGCCACGTTAAATGTGGAGGTGGGAACGTTTTCTCTACGGAGCATGTTGCAGAAAAGTTGTCTCCAAGATTATACCACGGAAGAGCTCCGCTTATAGTAGGTCCAAGTGCAGGCAGTGCTGTCAGTATAAAATCAAAAAAATGCATCCTGTTTCTGGTTCTGAGTTCTGATTGAATGACTGATTACCCCAAACTTTTCCAAAATCTGAAGCTTGTATAAATACATATAGTAAGCTTAAACATTTACCTAATATTCTCATATAGTGTTCTTCATAAACCATTTGAAAGGATGGTGCATCTGCCGAAATTTCACATTTGTATGTTCCCCGTGTCAGAAGTGTAACCCTCTCAAGTTCCAAAAGTGTTAAATCCGAAGTGTTTGCCTAGATTGGAATTGATTAGAAATTGTCATAATCCTGTTTTTATTATCAAATTGGGTAAAATTAACTGTACAGGTAACAGTAACTGTATTAAAAGCTTGTTCTTACATTTACCGATACACCTGGAACAGGAAAAGTTGTGACAGGCGGATCATCAGATGGCTTAAATCGAAAGAATTCATGACCATCTTTGTACCACTTTAGGGCGTATAGCGAATCGTTTTCAAGGCTAAAATTGCATTGTAACAAGGCAGGTCTCGAAAGAACGGCGTAATAAGGGACGGTTGTTGCAGTAAGTTTCAGTGATTCAGTAAATCCTATGAAATATTTAATACAAGTATTAGCTATTAGCCCGACTTTGGATTACATAATCGGCAATCAATTAATTACATTTTCAAATAAATACGACACCAATATTCTCAATAGGTTGTAGATTTAAAGATTTAGAA
>JAANSN010004599.1:0-14592 GCA_036850665.1 Dicranocentrus wangi | reverse complement strand
CCGGAAAACAAAAAAAAAGAAAAGAAAAAAGTTGTTGACAAATACTTATATGAGCAAAGTTTGATTTGTAACAAAAAAAAGATTAATTAGCAAATCATCATTTTTGGAGGAATCATTTTTGGAGGGTGATCTATTATTTGGAGGAGTTTTTATACAAGTTTTTTTATGTCTCTCCCTTCTTTTGTGTATGAAGAGAATTGCAACAGCCTGATTTTTTTTTATCATTTTAATTATCACTTCACCACACTTACTTGTTTTTGTTTTAATTGCTAATTTTGTTTTTTGATTTGTATCATATGGTTGATTGCTACTACGTTTTTACGTTACGTAATTAATTGGCGCCCCAGTGTCGTCGTGTATGGCGTTGTAATTTGGTTTTTAGATTAGCTCTTCGTCTGCGGACATCTTTGACATCTTGACGGATATGATATGCGACTAAAGTTTTTATTTTGGATGTGAACTAGGTTCTCTTCTGTAGTTTTTAAAGTTGTATTGAAGATTTGCAATTTAGCAAGGACTAGAGGAGGAGGAGGAGGAGGAGGTGGTAGAGTTGGTGGAGTTGGTGGTGGTTGTGTAGTTTTGTAAAAATATAAAAAAATAAAATGTGGGGAGCCGGTGGTGGAGGAGGATCGAATAACGCGACTGGGCCCAATCCATGGACTCAGGCAATGTCATTTAACCCAAATCATTATGCGCATTTGTCACATGATCAAGGTATGAAGGGGAAAGATTGGTAGAGAATTATGATTTATTGAGATGTTGAGAATTATGTGGATTGGTTTTTGTCATTCATCATTTCTAGTGGATTGGGCTGCCTTGGCACAGCAATGGATTCAGATGAAGGAGAGTGGGGCAATGCCACCTGGAGAGGAGCCTGTGGGACAGGCGTCACATCCCGTCATGCCGTCAGTTACGGTATCGTTAGGACATCCTCCTCCAGTTGTGGTACCGCCGCTAATGGCTACGGCACCCCCGTTCCCACCTCCGTCCCATCATCAGCATCAGCATCACCATCAACAACCACAGGCAAGCACACCGCAGATCCTGAACATGCCATTATTTGATCCGTCATCTGTTCCTATTATGCCCGCGATGATGACCCGGTCAGATGTTAACCCTTTCCAGTTCCCACCGTATGCCTCGACGCCTCCTCCAACGGTGTCTCATCAAAGTAATCATCACGGGGACGTGATAGGGGAAGCGCCGATGGATGTAGAAGTGGAGCCATTAGACCAGGAACCAAATCTTGGTCCAAATCCTTGGCTTACGCATCTCCATCAAACGTCCTCAGGTACATCAACCTCCTCATCGTCGCCCCTCTTACCAACTCCACCCCCACAGAAACAGCAGCAGCAATGGATGCCTCCAAAACAAAATCAACAAAAATGGATTCCACCGGATAATTTTGCAAAAAATAATTGGAATTCAGATTCTGCTGCGCCAACAACGTATGAACAAGGCTTTGGTATGTACTGGGCGGGTAACGAAAATAGTGGGGATGGCATGACATCACAGTACAACACGACCGGTAGTGGTAATAAAGTATCGGGTTATTCGTCCGACGAGAATTCCATGACTGATCTGGATGCTGCCAGACGACGAGCTCTTCCTGCGTGGATTCGTGAAGGTTTAGAAAAGGTGGAAAAAGAAAAACGACGCCAACAAGAGAAGGAAAGGGTGGCAAAGGAGCGTGAAGAACAGCGGAAGTTGAGACAGGCACGAGAAGAACAAGAACTGAAAAATATGAGCGACGAGGCTCGGGCGGCGTATTACTTGAAGAAAGCCGATAATAACAAGTGGGCTACTGGAAATGGTGATAATGACGACAGTGACGAAGATGGAAACAGTCAAGCCACGAGAGATAGAAGATTACTGAATAATGACCGCAGAAACAGGTCGCCGCAGAGGCATTCCCCTCCACCTCCACAACAGACTAGTAAACAACGGTTGCTTAGTCTTTTGTCTAAAGTGTCAGAAGAGGACAAACTGCAGCACGTTGTAAGCTAAAACAAGAATTATAATATAATTACTGTTACTATAATTTAATTTTTAATTAGGGGCTACGATTGTACTGATTTTAAAATGTTATTATTTTCAGATGAATTGTGTCCGACGCCAGCTTACAGGAATTCTTCTAGAAGTCACAAGTGAGGAACTGTATCAGGTGGCAAGTGAAACATTACATCATGCCAAAAGTAAAAAAGGTAGAAGCCGAGATTTTGATATTTTAAAAATGTATTTGTCTTCTTTCCTCGCAATTCAGCTTGTGAGTTAATGTCACAAGAAAACTGAAATTTGATCTCTCAACTCATCCCATTGCTATTCGGTTTCGTTTGTCGTAGCCGTACACTTAGCAAATAATTAATAATTTGTATTGTGAACGTACTAATAGTAACTGTGAAAATATTGTGATCCTGTCATGAAAATGAAAGTGATGTATTAACATGTATTTTTCGCAAAAAAGGAGAGGATAAATACTTGACAATGACAGTATTTTCGTTTTGTATGCAATACGGGAAAAGTTTCATTTATTATTCGACTATATATTCATGATTATATATATCAAGTGACCTCAACATTGCAAATGAGGAAGATGGGTGGCCTAGCTTCCCTAACTGGTGGACCACTTGGTAAGTTACCTGTTTATTGAGACTTTACTTATCACATATATGCGAATAGACACCGACATTTCGTCATCGTGTAAAATTCGTCTCGTCGTGATAAAATGACCTTGTCCAGCTGCTGCAAGTTTTCTGCTTACCCAAACCCAATTAATTATGCGTACCTATATACCTCCCTCGGGCTGGCTACTAGCTACTGTCAATTGCTTGGTAGCTTTGTGCCTTTGTAGAAATTGAGTTAGCGTTGGCACGTGTCTTTAGCGTTTTGTTTCAGAGAATTTGTGTTGTTTTAAAGATACTGAAATTGTATTTCACGATCTAAATACTGGAAGGATACTGAACCGAAAGTAATTCAGATTAATTATATAGGCTTGGGCATCAGCTACGGCTCCGACTCGGAGGAATCCAGATCCGCCACAGATGATGAAGACGACGACAGGCATAACTCCGAATCTGAATTAAAGGTATGTTTTATTGTCATAATATGTGTTTATTTTTCTCAGATTTTATTTCTTGGTTTCTTTTGCCACCACGTCCAAATTATAGTTCGTGTCCTAATACCATATTCAATTTTGTTAAGCCTGCTTTCTATACCACACCCTAAATTCATTTATTTGATTTGTAGAACGAACTCGAACGTAAACGTCGCTACTGGGAAATTCGCAAGCTAGAATTGATGGAGATGGATGAAGCAGGACGAGCCCGGTCACCTACAATCCGAGGGCGTTCTAGGTCGAAATCTATTGGAGCGGATAGAGATAAGTCACGTGAAAAGCCATCTCCTTCTCGTGCCCAACCCTTTTATAATAGAAGTAGAGCTTCATCAACGTCTTCAAACTCTTCTGGTCCAACACATAAAACTATGCATAATAATACAAAAAGAGAGGTAGACAAAGCTAAAAACGACAACACCGACATTCAAGGTAACCACGATCCAACCAATTTTACCAACTCCCAAAAACCAACAAACTTCCATTTTCAACTAACCTCACATCCTCCTTAGTTTTGCTATTTTGTCAGCTGTGAATGTTGATGACTTGCAAAAATAGCTCAGATATCGCGAGCTATATATGCTCAAAGTTTTTAAAATTATTGCTTGTCCGAGAATTTTTTACGATCAATGTAAAAACATTTTCAGATTCATCCTTGAAGAAGTCGGAACAACGCAAAAATTCAATTGGTGGTCCTGGTGCTGGTGCAGTTGGGGATGACAGCGAAAGTGGTAAAGATAGTGTAAGCAGTTCAGAAAAGCAACGTCGTATGTCATCATCTATGCCTTCAAAGACAAAGCGTCGTTCACGATCAAAATCCCCAAAAAGGGATGACCATCACAGTTCAAACAGCAAAAAGCATACGAAGTGTAGGTCAAAGTCTAAATCTCCAATGCCATCATCATCTAGCAAAAGGAAAAGTAGCAGTAGGAGTCGGTCCACATCAAAATCTCGGCATCGGTCAAAGTCCAGGTCGAGAGAACGCGGTAGGAAACACAAACGGTCTCGCTCCCGTTCCCATTCAAGAGGTAGAAAGGGTAAGGTAAAATCGAGTGAGAGTAGATTTAGGTCAAGATCCCTGTCCAGAGACAGACGTTCTGGTAAAAAGAGGAGTAAGAGTAGGAGTAAAAGTAGATCCAGGTGGGAACGCAAGCGAAAACACAAGAGCAGCAGGTCCCGCTCGAGATCGAAAGGTAGACGAAGATCACGTAGTTCCTCTTCGTCTTCGTCATCCAGGCGAAAGAAGAGAAAAGAAAGGAGAGGCAATAAGAGTAAGTCGAGATCACGATCACGGTCCCCACATCATCACCGTCACCATCATCGTAATTCCAAAGAGAAACTAGCAAGGAGTAATAGTACCACTAGTGCTAGTAGATCTGTGTCTAGAGATCGTACAGTGAAAAGCAAACGTAATAATCATAGTAGAAGTCATTCAAGGTCCCGATCCCTATCTAAAGAACGAAACCGCAAAGTAAGATCGAGATCAGCTTCAAAAGAACGGAAGAAAAAGAAGAAATCGAAAAAGAAACATTAGTAACAACAATATATATGCATTTTTTAATTTGACTGAACTAGATAAGAGATTTTGACTTTAAAATACGAATAAAGCATGACAAAATTGTATTTGTATTAAATATCAAAGGCTGTTTAATGTACAGTATAAACCGTTTATGTAATACAAACAAGTGGTTCATGATTTTTTGAAGTAGTCTTAATAAATAAATAACAAGAAAGGTGCGCCTTTCTCATATTATTAAAAAGTGTGTAATGTTATGGTTGGCTAATGGATAATGATAAAATGCCTTTTTCTAAATAGCTCTACTGACTCAGGTTGTTTTCAATTTTTTTGTACGATTTAATTTGCGAGAAGTGTCTGTACGCATTTATCGATTCAGATAACTTTCCATTTTTCATTCAGACTAACACGAATATTGTTGTAATTGTTATAATAATTAATAATAAGTGTTATTAATACCTAAAAATATAAAATTATATAAAGTCGTACTAACATTCTACCACTACTACAAAGACAGGTCAACAAGCACATGTTAACATGTAATAATAATAATGCCTTGAAACCTCGTTACGCAAATTGTTAACGTATGATGTGGTCACTCACTGGGTACTAAAGTACGAAGCAGGCGCTGCTGCTAAATTTTGAAGAAATGCACTGGAGTGGAACGGTTACGGCTGGAGTGGTTTCACACACTTATCGGTATTAGGGTATGTACGTGCCGTATGCATCATTTAAAAATTTAANTGGAACGGTTACGGCTGGAGTGGTTTCACACACTTATCGGTATTAGGGTATGTACGTGCCGTATGCATCATTTAAAAATTTAAATGAATGAAGTGAATTTTTTGCTTATGCCCGTTTGGCATCGTAGATTATGTAATAATCATATCAAAAAAAGCAAAAAGTAGTTACAGGAGAAGGCGTCCTAGCCTTATTACAGTTTGTTGAACATATTCAGGTTTCAAGTCCTCCTGTTGTATATCGGAAGACAGGAAGGAAGGAAATGGCAATATGTGCAGTGATTAATTGTACAAAAAAGTAGTAAGCGAAATGTAAAAAAGTTTATCACTGCAGGTGCAATTTACTGTTCTACATCAATTCCAAGACACGTGTGCACATACCATTGTAACGTGATTCTATCTGATAAGTTGCTCAATACGATCGAAGTTTCGTTTGAAGAACTAAAACTAAAAAAGGCGTTTTCCGAATATCGAAAGCCTCAGCAGTTAAAATGCCAAAGAGTAAAGGACGCCAAGATTTTTTTCTTTTTTATACACATTTGGTAGATAGTAGATACATACTGCTGATTAGCTTAAACCTGCTGTGCTTTATATTTCGTATTGAATTGACTATGTATATGCCAATATATGCAACAATGCAACCGAACAGTGAACTTGCTACTATTATTTAATTGCTACGTTTCATGAGTATTTTTCTTGTTTATGGTTCAATGCTGGTATATATGGTGTCTTTACCTACAGGTGAAATAAAAGTGCACGGTGCAATTTATTGCAGCAATAAAATGCTACCAACGTTTACAACAATTATAAGTATGTTTAGCCTCAACGCAGTCATATTCATATTATACTGTACAATCGGGATCGGGATGTTATCATTGTATCACAGTGAAAATCGTAGCATTTAGTCCATTTTTGGGTGTAATAGTTTACCTAATACTAAATGAATAATAATAAAAAAGACACGTTTTGGTTGTTTTCAAATTTAATGCTAAAATGACCGTGTAATTTTTTTCATATTTTAACTAACGGATACATATATAATAATAATATAGGTATTAAGTACATGCGTAATGGAAATTTTCATCGTTTTAATGAAAATGTACAGATACATTGATTATACATACTTTGCTACCTATGCCTATATAATTCTTGAATGAGTTATAATTTATAATCATAATCAATCACTTAATCAGAGCGTTTTCATTGGTCTCGAGAATGGGTCGGACATGTGGAGTTGCTTTGGCATAATATAGATGTATAGCACCTTTCGCACCAAAATATCAATGCACTTATTTACGCAATCTACGCATCAGAGAAAACCGTTTAGGTGGTTTATGTAGGCGTGCACAAGTGAGTGTAGTGTAGAGAGACTAATAATTATCACAATTTTGTGTGTTTATTATCTTTGCGAAAATGCCAATGTAGCTAAGGTAGACCTACCTATTTTTTAAATTTAAGCACTATGATTCATCATGCAAACCTTTTATACTAACTATTGAGATACTTTTACTAAAATGTGGAAGCGGACTAAAGGTGTTAAACATAAGGGCAATTCTCATATTTCCTCTTGTATATAAGGGACGCACGTGAGGTGGAATAATCATTCGAGTTCTCTCGTTTCCTCAGTTCACACTGTTTCTTAGTCTTTTCTGTTTCCCCTTTTCGTTTTCGTTTTCCCCTTTTGTTCCTTTGGAATTCTTGATCGTTATTTTATCAAAATGATGAAATTGGTGAGCAAACATTCTCAACTCAACAAAGTTTTCACATGACAGTGAGGTTGTCAGTTTCGTGCTTCTGTTTTATCCAAGTGATTTAATTTTTTGGGTTTTTGTGTGGTTTTTTTCACTACAGTTGTTGTGCCTTGCCGTTCTCCTCGCCGTCGCATATGCTGGTCATATCGGACACGGCGGTTATGGAGGTGGAGGTGGTATTGGACATGGTCACGGTGGTCACCACCACAAAGGATGGGGCTGGGGACCAAAATACCACGGGTAAGCCTGGCTGCGCTTAGCTTAATATACTTTTTACGATGGAGTTGGGTAAAGTATTTGACGATTTCCGATTTGCATATCTTACAGATGGGCTGAGGTATCCCACTGGCAAAACCCATGGGCTTACCAATACGGAGTTAAGGAGCACGGCAAGCACTACGCTAAGCAAGTCTGGGTGGGTCAAGAATTCAAGGGATGGCACCATTCCGGCTAAATACTTTTTCTTCTAGGAGCTCCCACCGTCTCAAATACGATACCTCATTTTACTATCCTTTTCGTATTTCTACTATTATTCCTAGAAACCCCTTCGAACCATTCTAGTCGTTTCCCCTCATGTTATCCCCTACATACCTAATTTACAGTGTTTCCTCTTGTTTGTATACTTACCTACATTCTTCGACAAAACTTACAAAAAAAATATAATAAACTCAGCAACTAAGCTGACGAAAAACAATACGCTTGGTATGCCTACCAGCCTACACACTTACATTTTCTTTAATCTCGAGATAGTCACGATAAATTTTGAATTTGACTAGTTGGTCATACACAAGATTCACTTTTTGTAGTTATCCATGTTTGGTTTACCGTCTTCGAAAAATGTATTAATTTTTAAAGCCGTCGCTGAAGACATTGTAGAGGGTAGTTCTGATATCGCGCAGGACTTGCTCACAGATTCAAGAATAGTACGCTCAGTACTTATATCACAAACTTGGTGTACTTCTCCTCGTATTCTTGTGTTTTCTTGTTGAATGTCAGCAAGATGTTCATTAATATCTGAAATGTCTTTCATCTTTGCCTGAAGCTCGGCATGTAGAGCACATTTCTCCGCTTCTAAATCTGCTAATTGGCCTGCTAGAAAACGACATTCAGCTGCACTACGTTCTTGCTTCTCTTGCTCTAATTTTCTCTCGGCTTCCTCCTTCAAACGAAAAGTCCTTTAATTTCCAATCAAAACGACATTTTACACTTTAGTACTTAATAATTTTGTATACCTTTGCAAAGTCACGTCTTGGCCAGGGCGACTCTAGCTCCCGTTGAGTATTCAGACTAGGAACGCTTTTCGTAGTTGGAAATTCCCAATTTGCTGCACTAGTGGCGATAGGACCAAGTTGGCATGATGATGGCAGGTTTCTTAACCTTTCCAATTCCTTATTTCGACTAGCAGCTCGTTGTTGGAGTGCCTCCATTTCTTGATGGATCACTCTTGTTTTATTTTCCACCACAACAAACGCTTCTAGCTGCTCCTCCAGCGTCCGAATGCGGTCTTGTAGAGCTGCATTATCTTGCTGCACAAAAATACAAATTTTTAGGTTGAAGCACGTCAAACTAATAAACCAGTTTTGCATCAGTTAGTTTTAGCGTTTATAGTTACCTCCATTTGCCCTGTTAACGACATGAAACGTTTTCCATGCTCCATAATACATTCTGCCTTCTTTGCAAACTACAAGGGAAGAATAATATTTATCACTTCATGATTATGAGTATATCATGGATGAATAGGACTGTAATGTTGCCAACAATGCCAACACATTTACCTCGGCAGTGTCCAGGGCACATTTTTTACTTTGTTCAGCAAGGTCATTTTGGTACTTTTGTTCCATTTCTATAAGTTTTCCCTTCAGTTGGGCCAACTCTGCCTCCAAATTGGAGCGAATAGCTTGGGCATCACCTAATTGTTGTTGAAGGGAACTAACTTCACTTTTGAGACTTTCGATTTCCATCTCAAGGGCAGAAATTTTGTTCTGAAGGTCAGACATTTGCTCATTCTTAGTTTTTATTTCAAGAATTAGTTCATCCTCTCGGGAGGTTCCGCTCTCCTTTAGTCGAGCGATATCGGCAGTTAGTTGACTGTTTTGATTTCGTAGATCTTCGATTTCCTTTATCAGCTCATCTATCCTTCTTAATTTATCAGCAAGTGAATCATTAAGATCTGATTTTTCAGCTTCCAATGAAGCGACCTTCGCTGCGAGGTTATTACACTGTTCGGATTTCCTTCTTTTCTCCTCGAGCATTTGAGCATGCATTGCTTCCAATTGATTAGCTTTCTTGGAAACGTCTTCATAGTCAGCCAGGCTTTTTGCAAGATCAGCGTTTCTGGCTTCTAATTGGTTAGCTTTCTTGGAAATGTCTTCATAGTCGGCCAGGTTTTTTGCAAGATCAGCGTTCCTGGCTTCCAATGCATTATTATCTTCCAGTCTTTGTTGTGATAAAGACTCTAATAAATTAACTTTTTCTCGTAACTCACGGGCTTCGGTCTAAAATGGTTCAATCAAACAGAGACTGTGTACATTTTCTTAAATTATTATAGCAATAGCAAAGTAGATTTGAGTAGAATATTACGTCGTCTGGGACTGGGATTTCACAAACGGGAGGAACGTATTCAGCTTCTTTTCGCCGGAAATCTTCAACTTCACTAGTCAACTCGGCAATTTTACTCTGTAGTTCAGAAAGTTTCTTTTAAATTATAATCTAAAATTGAAAAAAACATGTTCTGCTTTAGCCAATTTAACCTTGAGAGCGTCCATCTCCGCAACAAGAGCCTCCAACTCTTTGATTCGTTTTTCCATCTCCGACATGGCTAACAATTGATCTTCCAATTCACGTATCTTCTCCGTCAACTCATTAATTTGGGTCTAAAGTAAAATATGTGAACAATGACATGGTGGATATGTCACAATATCCTTAAGTAATAATAATATGGCTTACCTGGTACTCTTCTGCAATAACAGAGCATCTCCTCTCGTGTACAATGACGCATTTGCCCTTTTGATCATCCAACTGGAATTAATAAGGAAATTATCTTGAATGCGATAAGGAAAATAGCAGTTTACATACATTGCGTAATAGCTTACGGCTGAACCCGCTGAATCCCTTTTTGAATGGAATGATGAAAGTCGCTTAGCATGCTCGGTTGTCAAGCTGTCTCTGGCAGATTTAACTGAACTCCGATTTGAACTTGGGAGAACCTCGTCCTCTTCGAATGGAACTTTGAGGGATTCTGACCTAACTGACACAGACGGGGACGGTTCTCTCGTTGCAGATTTTGTTGAAGATCTCATTGAACTCCTCTTTACTGATGGCTCTCTACTCTGTCTTCCGGCGGCTGATTGCACAGAATCCCTCTGTACTGATGGTTCTCTAATCTCTTCTTTTATCGATGTTAGGACTGAAACCCTCTTTACTGATGGTTCTCTATTTTCTTGTTTTACCGACGATTGTACTGAATCCCTCTTTACTGATGGTTCTCGAACTGGTTCGGTGGGCTCCTCCTCCGCAATAGTTGGCAATTCCGCCCTTTCCGCTTCTTCTTTCAATCTCTGTAGCTCTTCCAACTGTTTTCTCAAGCTTTCCAACTCAGCTTCCATACTGCTTCTTCCCCTGGTGCTTTCCAATTCCTGGATTCTTTTTCGTAAGCTAAGATTTTCATCCTGTAATCGTTTAAAACATTATATTACAATTAGTTTCATCTAAAGAGTTTCAAAAGTTTTGCATTCATAATTAATAAACTCAACCTCAATGCTTCCTCTGGGTGGTTTCATTAGCTCTAATTGTTTCAGCAACTCCTCCAGCTTACGTCTCAACTCCTCATTTTCAATCTCCAGTTCTCCAGCTTTCTAGTAATGTAACAAAGATTAACCCAAAGGTTATTGCAACTCCAACATCATCGGCTCTATATAATCAAAACACTCAGCATCAGCATTGCATTGTGCCATTCAATTCACTCACCTTTCTAAATTCTTCCAAGAGTTCCCCTTCCCGAATGAAATCGGCAATTTCTTCTTCCTGCAAAGAAATTCGTTTAGACGGAACACGTGTCTTCTAATTAAATAGTATTACATATTATAAAGGTATATATTATTATATCCATACAGTAAACTGTTTCGTGTGGTCCAAGGTTTCGGTAAGCTGCTTGATTTTATCCAGAAGTTTTTGCGTATCTTCATGGACTTCTTGGTCCACAAGAGGCTTTTCCTGTTCGGTCACATCTTGTTTAAAGTCGATTACTTCCGTTTCTCCAATAACTTCCCCCTCGTCAAATTCCACCTCAGCCTTTCCACTTTGATGACTGCCACGACTTTTCTGACTTGTGGTACTGTTTCTTCCTTGACTCTTCTGACTGATCGCACTCTTTGCCCCCTCGCTTTTCACACTGGATTTTCGCTCTGCGTTCGACCGTGCGTCTGCAGAGTGGCGTGTGTCAGCTGCCGAGAAATGTACAGAGCTTCTGCGGGAGGGTGAGACTGACGGTCGAAGTGACTTTCGAACCATTTCAGCTTGTATCTGCGCAGGAGAAGGAGAACACCACCGTGCGTGTCATCAGTATTATGACGTGCAATTTACAAGATTGTTACTAAATCGATTATCTACAAAAGAAGCAAAGTTTTTGCGTACCACGCTTTGAAGGTCCTTCTTTTCTTGATGAGCCTTCTCCAACTCTGCGTCAATAAGCTCCCTTTCCAGTTGCGCTTGCTCAATATTTTTCAACAAATTTTCTTTCGAGCTATAGCTGGAACGCTGCTAACCACTCAGATATTCAAGAGAAAAATGCTAATGCTTTGATAACTGATAAAAAGGCGAGGTCAAGTACTAAAATTAAGACAAACCTGGTAGGAGCAAGCAGCTTCAAGATCTTTCTTCAGGCGTTGTATTTCATTCTAAAATATATGAAAAACTATAGACGTTGAATAAGTGTCTCGTAGTGTTTTTAGACGCTGGTATCTCAAGAAATAACATTTCAAACTACCTCGTAGGTACACAGTTTAGTCTTCAGGGGACCGATAAGCTCGCGTTCCATGGCGCATTTGAACTCCTGTATGATGGTCTTCTTCATTTTGCGTATTTCTTCCTCATAATGCTGCTTCAACTTAAATTTTTCCTTTTCGCAGTAACTCCGAGCAGCTCCAACCAACCTGTCCACTTCCGCTTCGACATTGATTTTAGACGCAGATTGTTGAAAGGCTGCGGACAACCTTGCTTTAAACTGGTTCATTGGAGCTTCCGCCATAGCTGCATTCCCATTCTCGTTGTTGTTAAGCGTGTCCGGTTTTCCTGGACATGGGAGCAGAAGCAGTCCTGGTTGTCCTGCCATGGAAAAGCCACCTCCAGGGTGGTTTGGAGGGGGACCCTTGCGACAGGCGGGTGGCTTTTTACATTCTTTCTTGCAGCTCATCTTGTTGAGATGTCCTCGTAATCAAAACATTTTATAAAGTCATACCACCCCTCAACAATGATTGCGGCGGTATCCTACTTAACTCATTTGGCCTATTACAATAGCCATCATGCGATATTATCATGCATTGAAAAATGACGAAGAAGACCCTTATATGAAACGTACAATTGCTCCAATTGAAAATTCCGTAAAAATCGCACTCAATATGTGCACAGCATTCAATCGTCTAAATAATGTTTCTATGAGCAATGTTCATAATGGTGGTGTGTGGTTAGGTTAATTCATAAAAATGTAATTATGGATGGAGTCGGACACGCGTCAAATTACATCCGCTTTAGTACAAATGGCTCGTCTGATAGATAGTTTCAAAAATCGAAGAAATAGTCTATGGTTTTGTAGATTTTAGCATGTTTACTCTTCCACAAGACCAAGAATGGAGGTAGAAGGTAGTGCGAAAATATTGAAAATGGTAAAACCAAATAATTGTATGACTTGCAATATAAGAATACAATCCTTCGTTCAAATCTCTTTATTTTCGGAGATCAAACCCTTATTTCTGCACTTGACAATTGACAACATATAGCATGATTTCCAATATTATACCCAATATTTATTGTATATTTGTGCAACACCTTTCAACGTGCCTTTATTTTATTTTAATTATATCATTGTCATCAAGTCATCATGAATTACACCTGATACCTTTCTACAATCACTACACTTAACAATATAATCAACACCTGAACAATTTTTAAACGTGACCATGAAGAAAGTTGTTAAAATCTCAAATCAGACATATATTTCCTTGTGAAGTATTTATAAATCCATAATGGGTAGATTATTGTAGTTAGTAGTCATTTTTATAATCTCTTTCGTGTGATAACAATGCAACAATATTCCATGTAGGCACGCAATTTTGAGTGTAGCATTTCAAAGTAGAACCTGAAGAGGCAACCGTGACTGACGCTGATCAAATGACCCAATGTGGTAATATTATGTATATTTCTTTGAAATTACATTTTTAAAATAAATTCGTTTACTAGCTACTCTACTCAAATATATTGATTTGCACGTGAAGATTACAATTTGTTTCATATTTCAAAATTTTGCTGATGAACAAGAGAAAACATCATGCATCTTAAGGCATTCTTAACGATTGTTAAAATACTTTTATAACAGTTTTTTTTATATACACAGCTTAGTCCATCCTGTAAAATGTTTAAGGTGTACCCAATAACCCATGCGATGTCCCATCGTCCCAATATGTAAAATGCATTGAACTGCTCATTGTCTGTTTTTTTGTTGTTTTCTAAGCTCTCAATAATATTCAAAATGTTCTATCTAGAAAAATTGTTAATCTCTGAAGAATGTTGTCGTTGTTATTACAAATGTTCCAGTGTTTTGCAATTTGCAGCAGTATAAGTTGAAAAACTGTGTTTGCCTCTACATCGCTGATTATTATTCAATTCATTATAACTATTGATTTTTTGGTGCTCTCATTCTTATTTTGCCAGTGAACACGACTACTTTGTGCTGCCGAGTTATAATACTTAATGTTGCATAATATTGTATACACATGATGAAGGATGCAAGTTCTTGCTGAAAAATTGAATACTGGGTAGGTTCTGGTCTTGGATGATGTGGGTGGGTGTGGGTGTTCTTCTCTGCATGGCTGGCTGGTGCGGTGAGGTGGGATTTTTATTCCTCTTCGATAGAACTTGTTGATGGTACAGGAATCGATAGTTGATCCTCTTCGCCATCTATATCGGTCTCTTCATCATACGCCGGAGGAGGCGGAACTAATAATCATTATAATCAATATCAAGATAAGGCTCTATACCAAGAGGAAGGCATAATATACTAATTGTAAGACATTCATACTACGAAGAATTTGTTAACTTTCGTCAGAAAGTTTATGCGATTGCTTTCCCGTCTGTCTGTCTGTCTGTCTGATAGTCTGTCTGATAGTCTGTCTGTAACCACTCTAGCAGCCACAGTATTCAAGATTTTTAAAAAATTCTTTCGCCACTGGCATCACCAGTACTTTATCTAGGACGAGTTCG
>JAANSN010004598.1:0-14592 GCA_036850665.1 Dicranocentrus wangi | reverse complement strand
ATTTGCTCTGAACGGTGAACGGAACGGAATGTGCAATTGTGATACTGATTGATGATGGATCATGATGATTGTCGTGATTTCTTATTAGTCGAAGTGTGGTGAATGCGATTCCAAAATGAGTATAACTGCAAGTTGACTCTCCCTCACATACTTTCTCTCCATTGTATTGTCTTCAAGGACTACGACTATGCATTATTGTTCTTTCTAGCAATTATTTTTCTTAGAAATTTTACTTTTATTATTTTATAACAGAGGCTCCTTGTCGCTTCATTTGCTTCAGAAACGCTCTACATATATATTTCTCTTTTTATAACCTTTTTCGCAACTTATTGAGTGAAACATGTTTGTTCACGTACATCGTTAAAATAAAATATTCACACAGTGGCAAATAAAACTGCATATATATATTTAAACAATTTTGAAGATCAAGGTATAAAAATGTTCAAGCTTTTTCCTCTTTTTCTCTATTATACTTTTCCAACTCTTTTAAGAAGATAGCTTTCGGTTTCATGACGTTCGGCCTATCCCCCCGACATTTGGGGCAATACCACTTTCCCTTGGGTTTTGTGCTAAGACTCACGCAGGAAAAGTGGAACCATTCAATGGGACACAGATCATTGTCGCATCCTATCATTTCTCCGTATGAAACCTGGAATGGAAAAAGATGAAACGTAAGATTTNAACCTGGAATGGAAAAAGATGAAACGTAAGATTTGCTTTTACTTATGAGGAATAAATAACAACACTTGTGAGAATGAGAATTGTAACTTCTGCAATATAATAGAGTCATAATTATTAATTACCTGATCACAAAGGCAGTACGTCGGCTCATCTGGGTCAATAGCGTATTGTTGGGGAGAGTTGTCCTCTTTACTATTGCTATTACTACTACTCTGCTTAGCTTTCCTTTTCTTCGTTTTCTTCTCCTGTGTCTGGTTCTTCTGACTTTGTTTCTTTGCTGAGGAGGAGGTATACCCTGAGCTACTGCTTCGCTCACTTTTCTCATTATTTGAGCTGGTGTGATCAGTTGCAGAGGACGAGGTCGCCGCCGCGGACGCCCTGGAAGAAGAGGCTGCTCTTTCACTACTCCTTCCGTTGGGCTTTTGCTCTGCTTGCTCATTTACAGTGGCGACAGGTCCTTCCGTGGGGGTTGTCTGTGCAGCTGCCGTTGTCGCGGCGTTTTGATTAGAAGATTCCTTCTGCGAATCACGGTCCCCACGATCACGTTCACCACGGTCACGAGATCTGCTTGAAGTCACTACAGGTGTTTCATGATGGTGATGATCTCTTTCTCTAGTATTATGGGAAACAGTCTCAGGATATGACGTCGCCTTCAATGAAGAAGGGCCTAATATTGACGGCCTGTAAATTTCATGGCGCACTCTTCGAGCACGCTTTATGTTTCGTTCGGTTGTGGGGGGTGGGGGATCCTTAAATGTACTTTCTTGTGTATCCTGCTCTTTGCAGAATTCAGCTGAAAGTGTGTGAAACAAATTAGTGGTTTATGAGTACGAGGAATGTACGCAACTATCACAAGCAAACAAAATGAACCTTTAATGGAAAGAAAAGGAATGCTAATAGTGTACCTAAGTTTTTCCTGTCAAGATCAAGCTGTCTCGTTTTGTTTTCTATGTGATCTTGCACTCCCTGCATTACCTGCAGACTATCGTCTCCCGTATCCTGGGCAGTCATTAATACCTGCTGAAGACGGAACACTGCTTTCTTTTTCTCTGCACTTAACTGCTCCGGGTTAATGTCATCTGCGTCGTCGTCTCCAAGAAGTATAGCCATTGCAGATTCTAGCTCCCTGATGTATGCTGCAACAAAAATGAAACGTGTAAGGTTTTGTGTGCTTTCGCAAAGTTGATTTGCGATGTGGAGGAAACTTCGTTGTCTATGGTATATTACTCATATAGTTGGAGCCCATCTCAAACATTCTTGTTGTTTGACGAATTAAGTCATCGCCCATGTTATCGTTACACTCAATAAAATCTTCAACGTATGTTGCCGAGTAAAGGGCTTCTAAGGCTTGGTGGTTCAGGATTGGATTTGATGCAGCTGGTTCGCTTCCCCCTGATGGAAAGTAAAAGTGTGATATATTAGTAGGCATTCACATGTGGCATGCTTTCACCTTGTGACTGACTTCATTAGGAAGCATTACTGATATGAAAGAGACAGGGGGAAAGAGGGTATGGGTTTTTTAAGTGTGCAACTTATTATTTTCGTGGTATACATATCAAACACTTCTTGGAAAGCACAAGGAATCAATTTGTGATTTAACGTTGTACATTGTTAGAAGAGTGTGAGAGAATGTACCCTTGTTGGTAGACGACGCAGCTGCTTTTTTGGTAACCCCTTGTTTAGACGATTTTGAAGGTGTGGTGGACATTGTGTCCCCCTTTGACCCACTTCCTGCAGAAGCGATATCGTTTTTATCCGTCTTTTGGCTAACAGCCGTTGATCCCCCCTTTTTCGTTGTGGAGGACATTTTATCTCTCAAATTAGAGTTTGCTGAATTCTTAACCCTACGCTTCTCCTTTGAACACTTGAGCACTGCGACAGATTCTCTCCTTTTGTCAGAGTTCACTAGCTGTTCTTGTTCCTTGTTCCATGATATATACAACGGGTGCCAGTTTCGGTAGCTATACATGAAAATCACATTTTCCGTGTATAACCTTTAGAACTGCTTCCCGAACCTTCACACACTAATTGCGACTAACTTTTAACCATGAGCATTTCATTTGGTTTTGTCAAAACCATTATTGTTTCACAAGCTTGGCTGGGTTTTGGATTTTGGATCAACAGCCAGGAGCACAAGTCCGTTGTATTTTCACCTCTGTTGCAAAGTTGGCCTTTTAAGCTTGTTTCCCATGATTATGTTTTTATCAGGATAAGCTTCCATGTGACATGACAAAATATTCTTTTATGAACAATAATAAATTCATAGTAGTCTGAGTCTGAGTATTGGATTTATTTGTGTTTGGTTACATTTTGGTTTGGCTGACTGTTCTGTACTCTCTACAAGAATCGCAAAACTCGCAACCATTCATGTGGTGGTGGTATTATTGGAGGTATTTAGTTGTAGCTTTGTGGCACAAGAACGGAAAAGGGATTCGCCTCTGTACGGAGGCTTATAATATGGAAAGCTCTTAAAACCTTCCTCATGTTGAGCCACGGTAAACTTGAATAGTATTGCATGAATCGCGTTAGGTAGTTAGGCAGGACCATACAACATATGCACAAGAGAAAAAATCTTGCCCATTTTTAGCTGGCATTTTGACTTTACGTTTACTACGGACAGCCACATTCATTTCATGTACATTTACATTCTATCTGTACGCAACCCTAACCCCTTTTCTCATGTGTACCTATAAAGTTTACACTTACCCATACAGAGAGTAGAAAAGACGCATGTAATGCAGTAAGTTAGATCGAGCAGAAATAAAATATTCTGATGCATAAAACAAGAAACAGATGTGTAAAAAAATTAAAAAATATCATTCAATTTAGCAGAGTACACAGCATATATATGTACATAGTCATATTTAGCTGTTAGCAAGAAGGTAAGTAAGCAATGCTTTCATGTGCATCTCCATCCACGTTCACAGATGAAATTTTTCGTCCTGCTACTAAATGAAAAGCAACAAGGAAAAGCTCATCTCATAAATACACATGTACACACACGCGCGTATATAAGCAGAGCTCACAAATGTACGTACGTATGTAATCTGTATTTAAACTAACGCATATGGGATGCATGGGATATTGAATCCTATTATCTTGGGTGAAAAATAAAAAAGGAGCGTACAGTGTACGATTTATAAACATAGTAGTAAACGCATTCACACATAATCTCTGAAAACTCTTATACTCATAGATATCCAACTATATACATAGGTACCCAGTTATTTCATGAATGTGGAAAACCGAGAGAGCGAGAGGAGAGATCACAGTGATCACACACAGGAGCTCGCGGAGATGTGCTTAAATGCCTTACCGTTGCGTTACCCACTCTCCAACCAAATATTGACTCTAAAGCGGGTAGCAGCAAAGTCTTAAAAGCAGTAAAACATTACGAACACACCGGAGCTGCTACGAACGAGAGTAGCGGATACGGATACACTATTCTAAATACACCTTTTCATGCAATGCAATGCGTATAATATAACAAGGAAATAGCAAAATATGGATATTACGGTTACGAAAATATGTACATATGCATATAACAAGGATAAACATGGAAAAGGTAGCGAACGCTATACTACCGCTTCATTCTCCAAGATGTGGTTGATATTGTGTATGTGTGTAGAGTGGTGGTGTTCTATGGATATGGACAAAATCCAAAGAAGCATGTTGTGAGTTGCGTTACTTTTAACTGTGTTATGTTTATGTCTCTCTGTGTGGGTCTCTCTCTCCACTAGAGCTTCTGTTCCTCCGATATATTTTATACACAAAGTATATCACATTATTATTGTGCGAGCACATATTACATTCGTATTCGTACTTTCGTACATATCCTTCTTCACTCGCTTCCTCGCTAGTCGTATTGTCGTTTAAGAAAAGAAGTGTTATACAGTGTGCTTTAGTTTTGGTGTTTCGACTGTTTTTTTTATTGTGGCCAGTGCTGCTGAAAAGGGATTTTTGGTTTGGTTGTTTTGAGCGTTTTACTATTACTCCACAACATAACACACTATCAATATCACTCACTAATATATATATCGTTAACGTATGTATTGGCCACTTTTTTGGCCACCCGAGTTTGTAATCCGCAACCAGTGTTTTTGTTGTCGTATTGGTTGATACTTACTTGATGTGTATGGCCAAGAGTGTGTTGTATATTAGGTTTCAATGTTTCCCGTGTCGTGTAAGTAGACGAGACGAGGAGCAAGTTAATTAGAAATTGTTATCGATCTCCGTCCGACGACGACGACGACGACAAAAGTCATTATAATCGTCCACGCTTTTTGTGGAGAGTTTTTAGCACTATCACACGTAGGGACAGGGTGAGTTGTGCTGCTGTTACAAACTTGTGCTGTTGCGTGAGGTGAAGGGAAGAAGAAGAGAAAGGACATAGGAATATAGTTACTTAGAATCATCATCATCATCAAAGAGGTCAATTTTGCGAGGTGGACAGTTGACACAATCTTGTAGAGAGTTGGGGACTACTTCAAATGCTTGATGGTTGCCAACAGTTGGGAACTGGGAACAGACGTTCTGACAATTTGAAAGGTAAGGAAAGGAGAGAAGGATGATGGTGATGATATTATGTAGTATGCATGCAATGCATTTTTTTGTGCTGCTGGTAGAAAATAAAGGGAATGTGTGACGACGGGACGGACGGGTGAAACCTTCGTCAAGTTGTCACCAGATTTGGACATTCCGGAAACGAGTTTATTGGGCGTGTTTACCTGAATTGGCATGCACTAAATTAACATCAAAAGTTTAGTAATTTGGTAATTATGGACATGACATGTCCTTCGCGTCCCGTCTAATTGGAAATGGATGTGCGGTTTTTGTTTTTCGTGTCATCCTTCACTGGCTGGACATTGGAGGTGCAGTAGTGGTAGGTTTCATCTAGCTTTATTAACAGCAGTTGCATCAGTTGCAGATGTAACGTGAGATAAGAACAAAGGTTGGGTTTAGCTTATCAGTTGGATGGTAGATAAAACATAATGGCATGATAATGACAAGTAATGATGAGCGATGGCGTACCCTTGATAGTGACTAGTGCAACTTGTGAAAGCGTTTTATTTATTTGGTTATACACAGAAAATCAAATTTGCAGACTAGGTTTTGTTCGCTCGTTTACTACGTTTACGTTTTGTTTTTGTTAGGAAGGTCCTGTTATAAAAGTAGATTTGATGCTGAGCATCAAAACGCTAAGTATGTGGTTTATATTTGCAAATATGTACATTTTTAATAATATAATAGATGTATGTATTAAAAGTAGAATTGATCATTATGTCTTTATTTTTTTTAACGTTACAGGATTTTCGAGGAACAAAGGACGTCTCCGTAAATGGTTTAGAAAAGCAGGATGCCATCCCACGGTCATGATTGTTTTGGGTGGTCAGCATACTCATACTTTTTAACGCTGTATGTGCTGTCACTTCATATTTTGGACACGAATACCAGATCATCCCCACATTGGAGGTTAGTCGAAGAAAATGGACGCAACACTATTGTTCCGGATCCTACTCCGACAATGCCCATTTCTGGTATGTGGTTTCACAGTATGTGCAATAGTAAACGGCGACAGAGTGGTCGTGGTTATATCATTTTCCTATACAATTTACCAGGCAATTTTGGACACTCGGGATCTGGGGGTCCACCAGCGACCGGAAATTCTCATACAGTGATGTATGGACAGCAGGGGCGCTTATCCCATGTGACTAGTGATACACAAAACGAATCCCTGCCATATTCACGGCTGGACAGGCCGTCATCTCTGTGGATCTCAAATAGTGAAGAGGAAGTTGAGCTCGTTCTTCAAATCCTCGCTACTACAGTGATTAATTCTGGTTCATGGATAAAGAATGGAGAAGAGACGTATTGTCGAGGTTGTACACTTGGAGGTGGTGCAAGCAACCCGTCACTACTGATGTCGTCTGACTACGAAAATATCTCTGGAGGGGGAATTGCGGTGAGCGTGGATGACGATAGTCCAGAGGTCCTTGACTGTGGTCGACCAGCAAACTTCACCTATTATGATCAGTTAATCGGTGTTGCAAACCGGCACAACCATCCACATATACCAGAACCTCAAGTGGCTATGGTGTTTCGAAAAAAGGGTAGTAAAAAGGACACCATTGATTTGAATACTCTTGAAAGAAAGTTAAGAAAAGCTAAAAAAGAGGTAAAAATTAATAAAAAATAGTATATTGAAATATCACTCGCGTGTAGGTATCTTGTCTTTCGCGTAGAAAATACATGGGAATTTTTTAAATTGATTTAGAAACCAAGTTCCGTTCAACTCTACAACCAGATTGGAAATTTTTGGAGAATCAAGGGTCACACTTTAAGGGCCATCGAGTGCTTTCGAAGAGCGTTGGCAGTGGCTCCAAATAATCCAGAGGTAATTTTGTGTTAAAGACAAGTCAAGTTTTGGAATTAATTTATAACATTTCGTTTAAACATATTCTCCAATTATTTGTTTGGTTACAGGTTTTGCATAATTTGGCTCGCTTGCTACTGACTCTTCAGTATCTGGATGATGCACTGTTCTTAGCCAGGCGTTCTCTGGAACTTCAGGCTCCGGATAGAAATGCTTGGCAGCAGCACTTTACTTTGGGAGAAATACTCAAAGCGTATGGTCATCACCAGGAAGCCGTTCTACATTTCAAGGTTGGTTGATTTTGATAATTGAAGCAGGGTATGTTCTCACAGTCAGCGTCTTTGAAAATTAGATTTTAACTTAATAATATATTTTATTGCAGCACACTTTAGAACTGCGGCCGGATCATGCTGCAGCTCAGCAGGCATTGCGAGAGCTTGAAAATTTACTGGCCGGAACTGGATTACATATTTGCACATTACTCATAATTGTGTTTCTGGTACTGGGTGTGCTGTTGATGATGTTGAGCAATTTGGATGAGAATGAAGCTCCAGATTTGACAAGGCCTCCTCCACGGCATTTCAGTCGTGCGTTAGCAATGCGGTCATTGAAGTTAGGTATATCCCCTAGAGCCCTTCGTGCCAAGAGACTACCATGAATCTCATCAGCCTATCCACTTCGGCTATATGCAAACCTTAAAGTTCACAAGATTTTCTCGTGTGTACGCGTTACAGCGAAACACAGAAGAGATGTATGTTACCTTACATACATTATTTCAAAACTTACTTAACTTTTAATTATAGAACAGACAGTGCAGTGGAAACTGCATTTTAAGTAAATTTGATCATGAACATCTACGTTCATGATATAAGTATATAGACTTTTGTAGAATGAATATTGAGTTACATAAGCAAGTAAGCAGACAAGGTCACGTTTTAGTGCATTTGGCATTCCTTGTCATGCTGTCGAATGTCGTATATGTATGTATTCCCGGTTTCAAAAATTCTGAGTGTCTCGATGTATTTGAGTAAGGATAAGTCTAGTCATATTGAAATGATTGTTTCATACTGTTCTTAATTGTACAACTTTATGTGACGTGCAAAATACCGTATTTTGCATTTACACAAGACAAACTTTGAAACTCTTATGAGCCATAACATATGTAACAATATGTGTTGATGAAACTCGTTATGTGTAACTCATTATATATTAAACTTGTCAAAACAGACTGAAAAGAAAATAAAAATCGTGTGACTCCTCAAATAATTCATTTTCTTGTATCGTTTATTTGGATTTGTATAATCACATAATCATGATTTGATTTGAATACGATATACCGTTTAATTTATATTGCTCTGATCTATGAGTTTGTCTACATGTACTTTTAATTATTATTATTTGATTATTATATTTTACCTTATAATCTTTCTTATATATCTTTACGTCTATGGAATGTCTCCAACAGGTGTGCTAGTTCATTTACTTCATAACATTTTCGTGTGTACTTTTACGATTACGATTCTGTTGCTTAAAGCACCGTTTGTCCGTACAAGGTTCCACCGTTTTACAGGTAAATAAGCAATCGTTAAAATCAAACAGCTAGCTACCGACTCTAGTGAAATGAGAGACAATGAAATTCAGTCCACAATATCCAAGATCTTAAGTTTAAGTACACACACCAAAACAATGTAAATTATACATAATATAACGTATGAATAACGAAAGGATAAAGACATAAACGCATTATGTGCAGAAAAAATTATCTATACATAAATACAAACCACAAACTTCAAATTTTCCTAAGGATGTCGAGTTGGACTTCATATAATCATATCATTTTCCGCTGTAGCGAATTTCCAGTTTTGATGGAATAGTTGACATATATTGTCGACAGAATAAATGACAAGAACATTTGCTTGAAAATATAATAAAATTTAAAATTGAACCCAACTGGAGTTAGAAGAGCTAGGTGGATTAGGTGGATCTGAAGGGGCTGCAGCAGCTTTGGGGGCATGAGTTGGTGAGCTTGTTGGAGTAGCTTCACGAGAAACACCAAGTCCGCCAGGTGGAGGAGGTAACTTCCCACCTCCAGGGGGTGGAGGCAATATGCCTCCTGAAGTACTTTTTGGTTTAGCACGGCTTGATCCTTCTGATCCGTCTTTTTTCTATTAAATAATAACAAATTGTAATACCACATACATAAATAATTTAATAATAATATTAAAAATCACATATGAAAACAGCTTATAGGTGTACATACCGTAATTTTCATGTTGATTTTTATAGTTTCGCCTTCTTTAAAACCTAAATCTAATGCTGGTTTAGGAGCTTCCTGTTCCTGCGCTATTTCTTGCTCTTTCTTTAACCCGCTTGAAATGGTCCTGCAGTGACACCTGTAAATCAAACGCCTGACTTCTATCCGCATATCCACATCCTATGAAAGCATTCCTCCCTACAAACCAAACAAATTGATAAGATGCGTACAGGCAGATGACAAATCCGACAGATACATATGTCCTTAATATAATATTCCATATCTGTCATTGGTATAAAAGGTAATCGGGAAATACCTCACCATTGTCATCCTGAATCCGAAGAACAAAATATCTAGATGAATCAGAGACTGCTTCAATTGCCACACCGGGATATTCGTCAATAGGAGCTTGGGCGAACAACTGCCCTGAAATTTTGTCTTCTAGTTTGATAATGCATTTATTTCCTTTCGATACCAATCGTAACCGTCCGGTCCAGTCTGGATTTTCCAAATTCCAGTCGTTAGCCCTAATTAAACAAATACAAATACAAAGGTTGAAGGTTGCAAAGCTATAAATAAACAATAATGTAAAAATACACTAACGACAATTGTGATATCCCAAGTACCTGTAACTCCGGTTTGTGGTCCGTGGTGGAATCTTGTAAATGAATACTTCTGGCTGAACTATTACAATGCTTTCATACTCCTCCATTTTCGCTACTAGAACTACAGTTTCCAATCTCTACTGTCCTTGTCTTTTTATTATTATTATTAGATATACTTATACTGGCCAATCTCTATATATAATTTTTATCCCTTCTAAATTGAGTCCAGACTTTACTACTATTAGCGTTTCCAACTTTCCAAAATAACAAGTTCAAAGGCTTCACAAGATATTTAATTCAATTTAACACGATCAACAACGAGTAAAGTTTAGATTAGTACTTTCTATTCTCATCTATTCTATTCCATAATTTAATCCAATCTAACCAAAAAACCTTTAGCCTTTTAAACTTCCTGTAGATCACCTCACCACCACCACACAATTCCCCAGAATAAAAAAAAATCCTTTTTTCCACAGAGTATCGTACACTGACACAACAACACCTGTTCTAAGTATTTGGCAGAGAGACGGACGAGACTGAGACTCTACTAAAAAGTAATGAATGAGTAAACTGAATGAAAACAATTAGGCGTCCGTACGCGTAGCGTACTCTGCAATCTGCAATAGCTTTATTATAGCTTTCTCCAAATCTTGGTATATAGCAATCAGGAGATTCTATCTATATTATCCTCCTACTTGCCTCCCTGCCTGCCGTCTTCCTCTCTACTTTACTTAACAAAATCAAATCAAATCAAAAATCAATGTGAATGTCAGGAAAGGAAAGTACTTGGTTCTTGGTTGCTATTTTTTGTTGTTGATATGATATTTATGTATGTATACGAGGAGCAAGAAAGAAACAAGAGTTTTGTGATGAAATGGCTACACAGAGGAACTACGAGACATACATAAAGGCATATTATTACAAGAAGACGACGACGTTTTTCTATTGAGCATTTCTTCATCCCCATTTCAGGCATCGTGTGCATCCGTAGTAGTAGTAGTAAGTAGTATCTCTATCTCTATGCATCGAAGACTCTGCTGAGTTGATATTATCCAACTTGGAATGAAACTTGTGTGTGAAAATGTGAATAAGAAAGAAGTAGCGAAATATATATAGCGAGTTTGCGAAATATGGGATTAAATGGCAAATATGGGATAAGAAAATATGAAGAGGTGTATATAGTGCAGTGCAGAGTGCAGAGCCAGAGCGCAGGCATTGCACTTTCTTGGCTTTTTGGGATTTAGCATGAGTGACACTAGTAAAATGGCAATGGCAGCTCAAAGAGTGCACAGTCGTCAAGAAAAGTAAAAGTCTTTACATATTCATTCATTCATAAATTCATTGAATCGTCATCATCATCGTCAATCGCCGTCAATAAAAATACTGTTTCACTGAAACTTTCCATGAAGATGATGATGAATTTATACATAAGTATCAACCTCAAGTCTTTATAACAACGTAATGCACAAGAAGACTTATAGACATGCTTGCCAGGAGGAGTTATGGACGGAATGGAGGGGGCGACGTCGACACGTCTTGAAAATAATATGCTTATGGAGTCCGGGGTAACTGGGAATATGCACCACTTTTGAAATAACCTAACCTAACCCTAAGAATAGCGTAAAGAAAGATGCGGTTCGGCTAGTTGTATTGTATTTTCTGATGATAGCTCAGCTCACAGTCCCGGACTCCTTGAGTGAATGAGTGAAAATACAAGAAAGTTTTAATAAAAAGAAAGTGGAAATATGACGACAATTTCGTAACAAGGGTTAGCGACTAAGAAGTACCTTGTTTTTTTTTTGTATTTTCTGATGATAGCTCACAGTCGTCCCCGGACTCCTTGAGTGAATGAGTGAAAATACAAGAAAGTTTTAATAAAAAGAAAGTGGAAATATGACGACAATTTCGTAACAAGGGTTAGCGACTAAGAAGTACCTTGTTTTTTATACAAATTAGTTGGGGATTTTTGGAAGGACGGGAAAATAATTATGGCTTCGGGTCAAAACGTTATTCAAGAAAGAAATCAAGGTAAGAAGATTACCTCTGTTTCTTGACAGTTACATATTATAGTCTTGGGAGAAGGGTTTGTGATGGATGGCAATACTCAGCACTTCAATGAAATCAAATTTTTAATAGTATGCATGTTTTTTGATTGGATAACTTTCAGATGCCACGATATATGTCGGTGGCCTTGATGAGAAAGTGTCGGAGAGTTTGTTGTGGGAGCTGTTTGTTCAAGCGGGACCTGTGGGTAAGAAATGAAAATATTGCTTCCACGATATATGTCGGTGGCCTTGATGAGAAAGTGTCGGAGAGTTTGTTGTGGGAGCTGTTTGTTCAAGCAGGACCTGTGGGTAAGAAATGAAAATATTGCTTATTTTGTTATACCTGATATTATGTACATGATTGTAAGTGAGAATGCGGAAAAAATTAACAGGAGTCTGTTGTACTTTCACGTATTATTACAGTAAATGTGCACATGCCGCGGGACAGAGTGTCGTTGAATCATCAGGGATATGGTTTTGTTGAATTTATTAGCGAGGAGGATGCAGATTACGCTATCAGGATAATGAATATGATCAAGGTACAATTCAAAATTGACAACACATGCATCGCATCGTAAGAACTGTAAATCTCATAATGTCACATAACCAGTCCGAATGAAATCATATTACTTGCTTTATTGCAGCTTTACGGTAAACCAATTAGGGTGAATAAAGCCTCCGCTCATACCAAAAACTTGGATGTAGGAGCTAACGTATTCATCGGTAATTTGGATCCGGAGGTTGACGAGAAGCTTCTTTACGATACGTTTTCCGCGTTTGGTGTTATTTTGCAAACACCAAAGGTAAGTGATATTAGTTTAAACGCATATTTTCTTGTAATTGCACAGTCGTTTTGACTATATTAACTGTCATTTATGGATTATTCCTTGCGCAGATTATGAGGGATCCGGAAAGTGGAAATTCTAAAGGTTTCGCATTCATAAATTATGCGAGTTTTGAAGCCTCAGATGCCGCAATAGATGCAATGAATGGACAATATTTGTGTAACAGACCGATATCAGTGTCATACGCATTTAAGAAAGATTCCAAAGGAGAACGGCACGGTTCAGCTGCTGAAAGGTACTTGAATAATAGGCATTGTTTAATTTGCCTTGTATGATGCCAAATTTGCTAAACACTGTAATTCTCATGATGTTGTTAACAGATTGCTTGCGGCACAAAATCCTCTTACGCAGACAGATCGTCCAAACCAGTTGTTTGCAGGTAAATACTACAAACTACAAATATATACTAATATGTTAAAATCAGCAAACAGGCATACATTTATATACATATGTAAAACCGTGTATTTATAGATGCTCCACCTCTTTCAACACCACATCCTCCGATTCCACCCCCACCACCTCCACCTCAACCTGTTGTGATGAACAACATGCCAAATATGGGATTACCTCCAGGTAATAGGCAGTTATGCTTCATTGGTGAATATGATATTTTAGTGGTAGTGGTATGTATCAACCTGCTTTTTAACTATATTACTTCAGGTATGCCTCCTCCGCCACCGTTTCCGGTACAATTTCCACCAATGCCGCCAGGATGGTCTATGCCAGGTGGTATGCCGCCTCCACCACCTGCCGGATTTGGATTTCCAGGTTTTCCACCTCCGCCTAGGCCGCCTCCGCCACCAACGTCGTACTGATCAGCTAAGCGTTTTTTCTGTAATGTTGTTGGCAGCAGCTATGCAACGTTGCATTATGCGTGAAATGACAAAAAGTCGGTACATCTGAATGGAAACGAGTAAATGGTGATAGCAGATTGAAAGACGCGTCGCAAAATTTTAAAATCTCAATTTCATTGGACTTTGTTTGAATGTTTATTAAATGTATTTTGTATATAGCGGCCTTCAAACAATAGATTTATAAGTTTCATAAGAAATCTGGGTGTGGCAATGTTGTGAAAGGTACATTTTTCTAAATGACTGACAGAAAATCATGTATAATGTATCTATGCGTTTCTTATTGTAATATACTTAATGTTGGTTGCGTAAATACATTTGTATTTTTTTGCTAAATCATCAGTTGCTCTCAATTCCTTCGTAAATTTGTTTTCTTACAGCAATCACTTGGTTTTGGTATACAAACGATGACATAACTGAATATATAGCTAAAGTATTACAGGCGGATTTCTTAAGAAGTATATATAATATTTAAAACTATGGCTTATAAGCTACTTGACGTAGAACTATTGAGAATGCTTCATTATCATATGTCTTTTAGAAGTGACCGTATATTTTACCGATTAACCATAACTGTTTTTGTTGTATTACCGTATATCGATATTTATCTTACCTATGCATATATCCTTTCATCTGCGTGAAATTCATTTTTGTCCATAGGTAATTTAAACTTCCCATTGCTTTCAAATAAAAATAAAAATATTAGTTGTGTTTTGCAGGAGCTTAAGTAATTGTTACTTTGTTACGATATATTTTTTATTTGAATTTGGATGCTGCGGTGCAATGATAATATAATAAGGACTCATTCCTCAGAATACTTAAACTTACCTGAATACGACACATAAATTAAAATACAGAGCACAAAACAGTTTTAGTTTGAAGTGGAATAGCGTTAGCGTTTGAGACGTAGTGGTGCAATTTTTAATTTTATAGGAGGA